>JABXWE010013284.1:0-21977 GCA_014611495.1 Limonius californicus
GTTTGTCAAGTGATCTGCGAATGCAATAGCCTTTTCTTCATCTGTTCTTGCCCATGATCTGTCCCTCTTTCTAATTGGGGGAATGTTATCTTGGTTTTTGTTGAGTTTAGCTGTGGCCTTTCACAGAGAATTGTCCGTAGCTTGCGTTGGTGTCAGTTTTTCAAGATAATCGTGGATTGACTGATTTTTCTCAGTTTGCAGCAATGTCTTTAAATTGCGTATAGCACCATTTAATCTTTCTTTGTCTTGGGGGGCCCTTGTTGACATTCAAATTTTCCGTAGCTTCCTTTTTTCTGTTATGGCTTTTCTTACCGTCTGAGAGCAGTTAAACTGATTAATATTAGTATTAGTATCGGGGGTAGAGTCCCAAGCGGCATTTTGAATTATGTATGTCAGGTTTTGGACAGCTTTGTCTATGTCATTTGAAGTTTTGAGGGGGATATTGATGTTAATCCTTTCTTCGATTAATTCCCTAAAAAGTTCCCAATCTGTGTATTTATTGGTAAGTGATACTGGTTTTTGTCTGCTTATAATTCTAGAGCTGAAAGTTACTAATATTGGCGAGTGGTCCGAGGAGAGATCCAAGTTTTGTTCTGCTAGGAGTTTGTTCGGGGTTATACCTTTTGTTATACAGAACTCAATAACATCGGGTGTTTTGTTTCTATCGGTGGGCCAATATGTCGGTTTTCCGGTAGATAGCACGTTTAAGTTATTCTTATCGATACATTTTACAAGCTCACGACCCTTGGGAGTTATCATCCGTGAACCCCACCTGGAATGCTTAGCATTGTAATCTCCTCCAGCCAGGAATCTGTTTCCGAGTGTATTGTAGAATTCTGTGTAGGCGTTTTCTTTAATCATGTGCCTTGGGGGGCAATATACAGCAGATATGGTTACCGGTGCGTATACATCTTCAATAATAACGTTACATGCTTGTATGTGTTCCGTTTGAAATTTTGGCGCTTCATAATGTTTTATTGTATTCTGGATGATAATGGCATTTATTATCTGCCTAATATTTCGTAAATCTGGGTATTACCTAATTATATTGTCTTAGTTACAGTTTAATAAAGGAGTTTATAAATGAAGATTATTTAATTAATTTAATTATCTTCAAATTTGAGCGGAAACATTACCATGGAAAGCTTTGAATTCTCTTGCAATTTAAAACCAAACTATATGAATCCCTTTTTCGACAGACAATTTTTTGTATTGTGATTATGTCTTTCGCACTTTCTCAACCATTTCTGCTCGTGGTAAACCCTTTTTATATAAAAGTCTACTATCTTCAAATTTGTGCAGGAGCATTATCATGGTAAGTATCGATTTCGCTTGCAATTTTAAACTAAACTAAATGAATCCCTATTTCGACAGACAATTTTTTGTATTGTGATTATGACTCTCGCACTTTCTCAACCATTTCTGCTCATGGTAAGCCTCTTTTCTGCGCAAGTCTACTATCTTCAAACTTGAGTGGGAGCATTATCAGGGCAAACGTCGAATTCGCTTTGAATTTTGAACCAAACCAAATGAATCCCTTTTTCGACAGACGATTTTTTTGTATTGTGATTACGACTCTCGCACTTTCTCAACCATTTCTGCTTGTGGTAAGTAAGCCTTTTCTCTGGGAAAGCCTACTATCTTCAAACTTGAGTGAGAACATTATCATGGTAAGCTTCGAATTCGCTTGCAATTTTGAACCAAACTAAATGCATCCTTTTTTCGACAGACAATTTTTTGTATTGTGATTATGACTCTTGCAATTTCTCAACCATTTCTGTGTCTGGTGAATGTCCAAGAATTTTCAAACCTATACATTTAGGCTTCATTGAATCCTCCAACATACTTATTTGATAATCTTGAAATTGGCAAACTGGTTTTTACTAAAATTTTCTAGAGTTGGTATTTGCGATGCTCACATGCAAAGTTGCCAAGTATAGCCAAATATAGATGCTAACCAACTTTATCGGGAAATTAAAAATATTGTGTGGATGTTGCATTTTCGTGAATGTGTAGCGACGCAAAATACATTTCCGTGGTTTTTGTTTTGTTTAGCAACCAATTAATATAGGGGATTAAAAATGTTTAGTTAAACATAAATTTCTTCCACTAAATAAACAATAAGAAAGACGTTCCGTAAAAATCTACGATCACTAGCATGATAACATTTTTTACAGAACAATACAAGTTTCTAATAAGATATAGGTACATCAAAATAACAATGAAACATAAACTTTTTAAAAGATACAGGTATTTTATGTAATATATTTACTTTATTTTAATTAATATATATAAACTCAAATTTCTTTAAATTCTTATTATTCCTTTAAGTTTTTACTACAACTTCTCCTGTTTGGCTAAAATTTTTGATACTTTTAAGATTCACACACCGACTTGGCAACGTTGCGGTGAAGCTCTTTCCACAGAGACACAATATAGTTAAAACGAAAAAGGAATTTCTTATTAAAGAAATAGAGATTTTCAAAAAGTAGGGGAATTGTACTAAACATACATATTTACAAATTTTCGTAGGGTAAACATACTTGGTTTCAGATTTCGTTTTTTTTTATTGGCATCAAACTCAATTGTTTATATTATTATTAATAAAAATAACATAATACATTTGGTGAAATATGCCAGCACTAAAGTACCAAGTTCGAACTTTTGAAACCACAAAGTACCAAGTTCAAACTTTTGAAACCACTGAACTCCATTGAAGTACATTTTTATACTAGCCTAAATTAAAAATGGCAAATTCGCGATCACTTCTTAATATAATATTATGAAGTAGTCAGTTTTATATCTCGATAGAAATTTTAGTATACATTATATAAATAATTCGCATTTTGGGGATAAACTTCTTTACGTGGCAACACCGCATCCATATAAAGCGTGAAGGTGTTTTATGAGAGATTACCACTAGGGTAGTTGCCTACTACAGCGTGATTATTGTAGCTAACCTTCTAGCAAGAATTTGTTATGCTTTTATAATTAATTCAAGAATAGTAAAACACAGTACATTTTTTAGTAAAATATCAGAATAATGCGTCCGATTCAAATATTATATTTAACCTTTTGAGTAAACATATCCACAAAATACTGCCTCTCATATAAAAATAAATCGATACGTTTAGCGCATTAAATAGAGTAATTAATTAATATATTTGACTTATTAATGCTACTCTCATGTATATCACTAGTATTAATACATTACGTAGAATTAATAAATTTGTGAGGCCTAACACTGTGGTTACCATTTAGGATACATTTATTATTATCCTGAATTTTAAAATTTACAAATGTTTGAATTGTCATAATTATCTAATGACATCCGCTTTTTAGAAGCTAATCTCTGATTGAACTTTAACAGCCAATTTATAAATAATATCTCTACTTTGGTAGAACAACCCTAACACCTGGCAACACTGTTTGTCACTGTATGAGTAATTTTAGCACACTATTTATCTACGCATGCGTAAAGGTCAATGGTACTCTAATACCCACTACTCATTATTGGTAATAAAATAAGTTCGGATAGTTTCTGACGGGCCTTCGTATTTTTTGAAAGCATTCCTAAAGAATTTCCGTCTATATAAAATATTTTCTACAGTTTTAAGTTGTATAACGAGTACTACCGACATGTTAATAAGCTCCTTCGAACTTAATAATATTTTTTTAACGCTCCGACGGAAGTTTGAAGTCCTTTGGGAATTTTAAAATTTGTATTCAGTATCTATAAAGGTTAAAGATCATTATACAGTTTTTGCCGAGTGTTCAAGAAAATTCAGATCATTTTTGTTAACTTTCTTATACCACTGAAATTCTCCAGAGGATTTAAAGAATTTAACTAAATCGGCGCTTAGTGGATTCCGTTCGATTATTTTTCTACCTTGGTGTATACAAAAGAATTTTGTTATAAGAAAATGGAATATACAAATTTAACGAAAAATATCGCGATACTTGTACAAATAGAGGTATAATAAAAGAAATAACTGGAGTAAGAAGTTTATCATACATGTAATAATCACACAACAAAAAAATTAAGGATAGGAAAATTATACCTTCGCAGACAATTTTTTGTCAAATACCAGAGTTATTTAGTAGATACATCTCACGTGTGGCTTTTCGCCGTGTTTCAAATTATTTTTTAAATGCAAAATCTGCACATATTTCAAATGCTAATGGAAAATACTGTTCAATTACTTTAATAATTATTTCTCGTTTTTTCACTTACTTATGCAGGTTTTCTTTAGATAACATATTTGGTTAGTACTTGACATACGAGGTTTATTTGGTAATTAAGGCCAGATCGGCCGCAAAACAAAAACGGGAAAAAAATTAAATCTGAGCCTCTTTAACAATTTCTCTACACTGTGACCATTCGAATTTAAACCCTTATCATATAGTGGTTCAATATATGTATACCTTCGTCATAGAAGTTTGCTGCCTGTGGCGAAAAACGATTTAGTACCACTGTCGTCGTCAAGAAAACGATCGCGGGTTCTTAATAAATTCTTAAAATGGAGGAAGAGGTGACAATCACTAGGCGCTAAGCAGGGACTTTGTGGGGACGATTAAAAATTTCTCAATGAGCTGCACAATGCGAGCAGCTGCGTGCGGTCGGACGTTGTCGTGAAAATGTACAATTTTAGAGGCCAGCAATCCTCGTCTTTTGTTTTGGATCACCTTTCTCAGCTTTCTTAAAGTCTCAACCTACACGTTTGCATTAATTATCGTATATCGTTCGAGGAAATCAAACTCACATGCTTCCACTGCATTGATTATTCTTGGTTTCAAGATTTGTGTACGAAATTCAAGTCTTGTCGCCAGTCATAATGTGATTCAGGTACTTATCGCCATCATTTTCGTAGCGACGTAGGAAGATCAGCGCAGAAGCCAATCATGAGTTTTTGTGAACATCCATCAATATGTTTGGCATCTATCTCATACAAAGTTTGCGGTACTGTAGTGTGTTTTTGACAATTTCATACAATAACATACATGAAATTTGAAAATTTGCTGCCAGTTTCGAAATCTTGAAACGCCAATCTTCACGAATTTTCTTGTTCTTTTTTTGTCGTTGCCAACAGAAGATCCTCCAGTTAGTTCCTCATTATGTTACTAAAATTTGTTCGGCCATCTCTGAAATTCTTTCGTCAGTTTCTGACTTTTCCTTCACTCATGATGGCTGGACCACAAACCACGCATACTTGACGGTAAATTTCCCATGTGTTTTCGTTTTTTTATAGAGAAAACTAATCTCATCGCGTACTTCATGCTTAGCAGGATTATCAATCGTAGTCTTCATTTCAGCACAACTGAAACCACCAACGGAACCATGGTAAATGACGTGTGGCTAGCTCGCCAATCATTACAGTACCTCTAAAATTCACAATATTGACGCCCTTTATTCTGTGGGAATATTTAAATGGTCCTTAGTTCCCGAAGAAGCCTCGTATTTGACATAAGATTACTTTGTGGTTCTGTAGTTGTGAATCTCCAAAAAAAGAGAAATTATAAATGATAACCACATTTTTATTAATATAAAGGGACCTGTCTCCATTTTGTCATTTTCGGCGACGACAGAGTTTCTTTGACCTTTTCGTAACTACCCACTCTCTTCAATAATGGGAATTAGAAACCGAGAAACAACGTCTTCTTTGTGAAGGGACGTCTCTCTAAAAAATAGCTCATTTATTCTTAGAAATGCGACGCATCCCGCATATCAATTTTCAAATAAGATAATAACCAACCATTTCATATGATCTGACATTTGTATTTTATAATGTTCCCTTTCGATTTCCGCTTGTCAGGGTTCGTTACATTAGACTAGGATAACTTCTCAGACAATTCTGAAAACGATTTCAATAAAATAAACTGACGCCATTGTTACAATTTTTTTTAAATGAATTCTACGTATTGTTATTTACTAACCATAATAATAACAAAAGATATTATTTTTTCTAGGCAACGAAAGAAACACTTAAGTTCGACTTTACGTTCAAAGTTTCGAACCTCTAAGTTTCAACTTTAATCCTGCTATTCCTGGTTCAAAATATAAATTCAAAATTTAATTACAAATTCAACTACAAATTACAATTATTTATTGCCATTTTCGTTGATTTTAATCTCGAATGTCATTTCTGTTTTTGGATGTAAAATACTTCTGAAATTTCCAGTTTAACTCAAAGTGGTATTATTTTCAACAATGTAAAATTTTCAGCTAAACAAGGAAATCTTAAATTTTATCTCCCAATCACAAGCAAGTTGGAAATTGAAGATTAAGAACATTTGCAGTCCTAGATAGAGAGTACAACCAAAAATGACATGAAAATTAAACTTTACGAAATATAGGTATGATTAAAAAATAAAACAATTTTTACCACTTTCAAATATATACTTAAAATTTTCAATTCCCACTTAAGCTAAATATTTTAAATTACACTGTACATTACAATCTCTAAATAGAAATTTTGAGATTGTAGATGAAATTTAAAATCCATTCTATATGCAATAATTTTGCCAGCTTCGTAATTTAAATTTCAAACTTGACATAAAGAGAAATTAAAAATTGAAAATTTAAATTTCGATTTGAAATGTAGAGTTTATTCAATAGGTAATGCTTGTTCTGGATTTGAAATTCAATTTTAAAGTTGGAACTGTTAGTATAAGCTAAATATTGTATATTGTTAAATTAGAAACTACAAACTGAAATTACATGGTAGAATTTTAGTTAATTTAATATTTCATATTTTATGGTATTAAAATTTCAACTTTAAACATGGAATTGCTATTAAATATTCTAAGATTCAAGCAGAAATATAGAGTTTGAAATTAAAGTTTCGAGATTGAAGTCAAACATTACAGTTTATTCAATATATAGTACATTTTCGAAGAAAATTGTGTCTTTTTTCTGTACCTGACGTTGAATCAATGAATTGTTCCTGTTCTTCCAACGATAAATATGTATGTGTAACTTCAAACGGGTTCGTTATACACTTGTATTTGGTCAGAAGACTATTATTTTCAAGTAGGCAACGTCTAGAAGTTTTAGATAACGTTTTTAAATCATGTTCTATGCATCTTAAAATGACACATACATTTGTATGGCTTCGTTTGTTATTTTTAATAAATGTTTTGTATTAAATAAACTTATTATTTCCTTGCAACTGGGTATTTAGAATAATTTTAAAAAATGTCAGTCAAATAAGACAGTTTCATTATGAACAGTTCGTCAACAAAATTCTTAGCATCTTTGTGAATTTCAATTTTCAAGAACGCATAGATTTCCTGCCTAAGCTTAAAGACCCGTAGTATAATATTTTCCATGTGATAACCACCGAGATTCGCAATAAAACAATACAGTCACTTCTCGAGTTACGACCACCTCGACTTACGACCATTCGTACTTACGACGAAAAAATTTCATAAAAAATATTTTAAAAAATGTATCAATTTTTTATAGTTTTCGTCAAATATATATCATATACAGATATATCTTGCACGTTTCTGGCGTTTTTGTATGAAATTCGACTTCGACCATTTCGACGTCCGAAGTTGTGTGACCGAATCCCGTCGTAAGTCGAGAATGACTGTAGTGCTGAATGGTCAGCGACCATATCATCACACATTGAAGAAAATAGTCTTGTTCTTAAAAGCTTTGTTTTTATATAATTTAGAACAGATTTTAAAATGGATCATACCAAATGAAGTCCTGGCTTGGTTTCTTTCGAAGCAAGTGATTCCTTGTGTATCATGTAATGGTGCCAAGTGGCATTTGGTTCTTTTTGTGTGTAAGTGCTCGTAGACCATCACATTTTCCTGGCATCGCCGATACCCCATCAGTACAAACACCAACACAGTTTTTCCATTCCAGGCCAGAGTTTACTGTGTAATTATCAGTCATTTGAAATAGATCCGTACCTGCAGTTTTTTCCTGAATTTCTTCGCAGAAAAGTAAGTCCTCGCTTATAGATGCATTATTGCAGTAACGAACAAAGGCTAATCCGTTACCTCGTATAGCTGCATAGAAAATAATTTGTTTGTAAGTTTCGAAAGAAGTTGCTCCTGCAGATTCTGTGACATATCATCAACGCGCCTACTAATACTGGTATTTTCTGAATCTCTTTAGCGTAACTATCTTCAAGCATTGTTGCGACTATATAAACGGCAGCAGGAAGAATAAGATTTTCCACAATAGTGTGAGGTTTCTTGCAGTTGGTTATGGGATGTCCAACTTTATAAGATGCAAGCAGAGCTTTTTGAGGCAACGACAAAATTGTATTACACACTAATTTCTGATTACTAAACTCTTTCAATTCCTTCACAAAGAAATTACGAGATTTATTTTCATGATCTTCATGCTTTGTTCGCAAATGCCTCTTTAGTTTATTTGGTTTCATACTGTCAGCGGCCAAAAGATTTAAACATATTACACTGTGGTCGCTCTTCACCATTAACTACTATATTTATAAAACCGAAATTCAAATACTCGTCATAATATTTCCTAGTATTTGGTGTGGCAGTGTTGATAGCTGCTCTAACACAAACGAAATATTACGCGTCTATTCGCTGCTACGCTTACTATTAAACTAACCTAACTGAACGTGCATTATGGTTTTATACGTTCTGCCCCACTGTCACAATTTCTGGACCATTCTATAGCGCGTGTAACATTCTGTCTTGTTAGAAAGGGGGCGTGCATCATAATATTTAAAAATCTAATAGTTTGGGAAACGCTGTCTTAATCGGAAGATTTTATAATTGAAATTTCGTAATAACCCAAAAATTGAACTGGATTTTTTAACATATTGTATAAGTTGCTTGACAAAATATTGAGATTATTTACATTTTTAAAGATTTGTATAGTATAGAGTAGACGAATCATCGAAACTAAATTGGATTGCATAAATAGTGGCTTCCCAAATACTGATTTATACATCTAATAAAGCCTATTATACAGGGTGGGCCAGCTAAATTGTCCCCCTTTAAAAGTGATTGACGCAACCCAATTTACATATAACATGGCAACTAAAATCACTTTTTCTTTAATTTAATTAAATTGATCAATGCTACCCATTAATGTCAATACTAAGTTGAGATGTCAAATTACTGAAATTTTAATTAAGATTTTTCAAATGACGCGGAAATGCTGCCCCAGTTCGCAATATATATATATATATATATACCTGACGCTATCCAACGAGAAGGCCACCATGTGAAAAAAATATTTAAATTGTTGTTTGTATACAGTGTGCAGGAACTATGATCCATTTCAATACTATAAAAGATTTAATTTCAGTTGGTCTCATACATGTATGTTGGTTGAAAGGGGGAGAAATTAGCTGACCCACCTTGTATTTAAATTCGTGTGCTGTGTATTTTCCTGAAGCTTTGTATACCTGAACATGAAGTAAGCGTTTTTTTTCTGTAATTAGTTAACGGCAAGATTGCGTTTTAAACAACAGCTAGACCATTAATCTTAAAATGGCACACAATCTAGTGAGTTTAATTTGAACACTAAAGAAAACCTCATAAAATCGATAAGAAACGCATTTAACAGTTCCATCCTCCGTTACTAGGGCGCATATACACTAAACTATGTCCGTTTGCCGCAAGTACGTAGTTAAGTTTAATTGTAGCTTCCTTTCGCTTAATTTCGCATAATTATGGCTTAAATTAATTAAAAACACGTTCTGCGCCAACATCTCCTGTTGCTTCGTTTTGCCAAAATTGCCTAAGAGTTTGAGATTTTCTTTTTAATACGTATTTATTACACTTGGGGTGTCTTAACACAACTGCGCCTCTATCTCCATTATTGGGACTTCGGACAAGTATTTCTAATTAAGAAAATCTCGCGGACCGGTAATATTATAATTTAACCGTTTTTGTAATCTTATTTGAACACACTGCCATTCTACGAGTACTTTAGAGGTCTCAGTTGTTCTTCTGGTTTAATTGCTTCAATTTTCAAGCTGATGGTAGAAATAGAAATTAGAAAGCAAGTGTATTGAAGACAAATGAAATTTTATTTAAAATTTCTTTCGTTGCATGTAAAAATCAACGGAGAAAAAATTGATCTGTTATAAAAAAAGATCTATTTTCCACGTAAAACCTTTAATTTTTGATGGAGGCCAATAACATTAAAATCAGTTTCATATTATTTAAGGTAGTTTTCTGCATGACGTTCTAACTTTTTTTTAGAAAGGGGATTTCCGTTGGAAAATGGACCAGGTGTGGTCTCTAAATCTATTTTAAATTGCGATGGCCAAGATACAATGAAAACAAACAGTTTTTGTTAATAAATGTATGGTCAAAAGTGTTCCCTTTCAAGGATAGAGCTTCTCAAAGATTCTTTAAGAAGTGCCTAAATGTAGGCAACTCAGTTTACTACCTACTATTTGTTTCCATACCGACGGAAATTAATACAGCATAAATAGTGCCCAAATTTAATTTGGATTTGAAAAGTGGGAAAAGGGGCTTTATTTATCCTATATTAATTTCCGTCGTTATGGAAACAAATAGTAGGTAGTAAATTGAGTTGCCTACATTTAGGCGCTTCCTAAAGAATTTTTGAGAAGCTCTATCCCTGAAAGGAAACACTTTTGACCATTCATTTATTAACAAAAAATGTTTGCTTTCATGTATAAGCCCTAGATGTTTATCCCTGCAATTCCTTAACACCCTGTATAGATTGCCTAATTTACAAGTACTAGCATTAAATTAAGAGGTAGGCAACACACAATACATCACATTGACCACTTCGGTTTAAAATAAGATGGTTTGCTCACACTATCGTCACATTATGTAAATGCTATTAAATAGCAAAATAATCGATTCAATATGCTTCGGCGGTTAACTTGTCACGGAGATTGACAACTGAGATAATACATATAAAACTCTATGAAATACCTTTATACTGATAATGATGAAGTATATCATGTATTGTATAAAACGAAAGCGTGAATACAGGTAAGCATATATTCTACAGTGGTGTGAAAAAGTTCTGTATCGCCCAAGAAAATAATAATTCTTTGAAGTTTATCCACATTTTCGGCATAGTTTCCAAAAATGACTTTTAAATATTTGATTTTAATGACTATGTCAACAACTTATCTCTTAATTAGGTACTGAGAACTCCATAGGAAACAATTACGGTAAGTTCTTTTCTAAAATCGATAATCAGTTATTCGCGCATTTTCTAATGTAATCATTCAAATTCATTTAACATGAAACTAAAAAGAATAATTAGGAGAAATAATTATTATGTGATGAATACACCTCATCAATACAAACAAAATAGTCGTAATAAACACGGGTTCGAAAATCAATCGTTTTCAAGATACAGAAAAATTATTTACGCAGTGTAGGAGTGCAGAATCGTATTTATGACGTCTGCTATGGAAGTGGATAAAACAACATTTGTTTGAGTTTTTGTAAATGTCAATATTGTTATTGTTGTGGCTAGAATGTGTATTCCAACGCGGAAATGGCAGATATGCATTTCATGTATGGTAAGGCCAATGGTAATTCTTATGAGGCACCTCGCTCTTATGCCGAAGCATTTCCGAAGCGGGCACTTCCGTGTAACAAATTTTTTACAAATTTGCATCAATGTTTATCCGAAGTTGACGAATTCAAATCAAGAAACGGTGGTGGCGGTCGGCCTAGAACAGTTTCTACTCTTGAAGCAGAATTTAACGTTTTAAAGAGGATTGAAGAAAATCCTGGTACCAGTAGATATACTACACTTTCTGCCGGAACAATTATTAATGCTACCCTAATTTGGAAAATGTTAGGTGAGGAGCAATTGTACCCATACCATATTCAAGGGGTACAGGCTCTTATTGTGCCTGATTATGCTGCACGTCTGGTGTTTTGCCAATGGGCACTGACAAGAGTTGCGGAAAACGCATACTTTGTGAGTGAAGTCTTATCTACTGACGAAGCAAGTTTCACAAGAAATGGTATTTTTAATTTCCACACCAGCCATGTTTGGTCAGATCAAACGCCTATGCTATTATTGAATCAAATCATCAACAACGATTTTCAATTAACGTTTGGCTTGGTGTTTTTGGAAACCATATGATAGGACCTTCTTTTCTTCCGGTCAATTGTTTCTTGCCTTTTTAGCGTGTTACCTTGCCACTATTCTTAGAAGATGTACCCCTCATTCAAAGAATGAATATGTGGTTGGTGCACGATGAGGCTCCTGCACATTTTTCAATCGTGGTCTGAAATTTCCTAAACGAAAATTACAACGGCAGGTTTATAGGGCGAGAGGGTCCAGTTGTGTGGCCACCTAGATCTCCTGACCTCAATCCGCTTGACCTTTGTATTTGGGGGTATTTAAAGTCGTTAGTTTATTCAAGCCCGGTGAATAATTTAAACGAATTACAAGAACGAATAGAACATGGCTGTCAGACTATTCTTATGAATCCGGAAATCTTTGCAAGAACGCGGCTTTCATTTTTACGGAGATGCAATGGATGTGTACAAATGGAAGGAGGACATGTAGAACATCTACTTTAATTATTTCTTATTAAAATGCTTTATTTACACGGTTATTTGTTTTAATGGGTGGGGAATTTGAAACAACAAGCACTAATTGTTTTCTTAAAAAAAACTCTATATCTCGAAAATGGTTGATTTTCGAACCCATGTTTATTACGACTTTTTTATGTCCTTAACAGTGGCAAAATGCCATCCGAGAAGAAAAAATATTAAATAATTTTTCGTCATAAACAGGGAGCTTCCAGTCGTCAAACAGCAGTGCTACGAAAGTGCAGTGCAATCAATCTACAGTTATTAGAGTGATCAGAAAGTACTCTGAGACGGTAAAAATAGAAGATAAATCCCGTAGTGGTCGTCTAAAAATAACCTTAGTGAGACACGACAGTGTATTGCGGAGGACGAGCCTGGCAGACAGAAGTCTTAATTCGACAGATTTAACCAAAATATGGTCGGAAGCTACTGGCATAGGTGAATGTACTTCTACTGTAAGATAGACTTCTTAAATCTGGACTTAGGGGTTGCAAAGCCCGGAAGAAACTCCTCCTATCAGAAAAATAAAGGTTCCACCGTTTGAGATGGGCAAAGAATCATCACCATTGGGTCCCAGAACAATGGCAGTAGGTATTATTTAGTGATGAATCTACCTTTAACATTATGAGTCATGCTGGAAATACACATGTTAGAAGATTTCCCGGGGAAGAATTTTCACGACAGTGTATTCAGCCAACAATTAAACATCCAACCTCTGTCATGATATGGAGCTGCATGTCTGGTGAAAGTGTTGGTAGACTGCATGTTGTATCTGGCACGATGAATGGAACCAAATACATTGATGTCCTACAAGAGAAGATGCTGCCTAGTGGAAAAGAGTTATTTTCTGACAAAACCTTTATCTTTCAAGATGATAAAACTCCATGTCACACAGCAAAGGTTGTTCAATCTTGGATGTCGACCTAGTGGTCGACATGCAAGAGAAAGTTAAAAGAATAGACTGGCCAACACAACTCCCGAACCTAATTTCCATAGAAAATTTATGGCAGAGGATTTCTAACACTTATTCAAAAAAAGCTCCAATGTCATCTTCCTCTTGATCCACCTTATCAGGTTCATGTTCAGCGATAGGTTTAGGAAACGATCCAAGTTCTTTTAGAAGTCCGTGAACTCAGTCGAATAGTACCTGATTTGGTACTCTGTGATTAGGAAATCTACTATGATATTCTACAATTGTCTGTCGTTCAATTCCATTACAATAACTATAGATGCAATGATTATCGGCGTATTCTTCGTTTGAGAAAGACATTTCACTAAGTATTATAACAGAATGCAACCATCAAAATGAAAGTTTTCATATGAAAAAAAAGTTTTATTTCATACATTAAATTGTCAATCTATATTCTAATAAGATTTAAGGCTTTTTACATTTCAGCACTTCAACTTTCAATGGTTGCAGTTTTGGTAGAAAACATTTTCTCACATAAGTATGTTTATTAAACATGTTCAACTCTAATGACTTTAATATCACGCCTTTAAGCTATGAACCTCGAGTCATGGGACACCCTGTATAAGAAGAAATGATCACACAGTAGCATTAACAACATACATTTGAAATCGTGGTGTAAATCCCAAATCCAATAAAAGTGGAGTTCAACTGTTTTGTCTATTACACACTGTAAGATGGCGATACTATTATTTTAAGGGTTAACCGAGAAATGTAATTCTTTTCAAATAAGAAAGAGCCGCTTAAACATTCCCGCCGAATGAGGGGCTTAGTTAATTTAGTGCTCTGTGTGGTTGCTTTAGTGATTGATAAGTTAGCCACAGGTCACTCTACCGTAAGTCTGCCATTCTATTTAGGTATAATAAAGCGCTAAAATGGACATTACGATTAAAAATCACGCCAAGTGTGTAGTGCGCGCTGTGACTTGTTTTCTTTATACAAAAAACGAAAACACTGCCGAAATTTGCCGTTAAGTATGCGAGGTTTTGTGATAAAGGAATTGCAGACCTGCACGAGGAGGAACGAAGTAGGAAACTTTCTGTTGTGGACGAGAAACAACAAGAAAGTTCGTGAAGATCGGCATTTCACGATTTCGGAAATAGCCCCAAATTTTACGTATGAAATTATCACGAACAGGCATGAGCTGTATAGGAAGTGGGTGCCGAAGATGTCGACGGGCGTTCACAAAATCCAGCAAATGGCCTCTGCCCTGACCATCCGGCATCGCTAATAAATTAATGATGATGAGTACCTAAATTACATTGTGACCGTCGACGAGACTTGGAGTTCGTGCACACTTGTGCACGAACTCCAAGTCTCGTTAACACTTGTTAAAACCAAGCAATACCCAATGCAGTGAGAACATGCAAGTTCTGCCAAGTCAAAAAATTAAAGCAGACGTTCGGGAACCGAAAGATTATGTCTACTGTTTTTTGCGACAGAAAAGGAGTATTGTTGGTTGATCTCCTGGAACAAGGTATTACAATTGATGTAGATGTCTTAAGAAAGTTGAGATAGGCGATGCAGAACAGAAAACGAGGATAGCTGACCTCTGTAGTCGTGTTTTTACACGATAACGCCCAACTGCACGTGGCGGTTGGCACTGTACAATTGGTTGATGAATTCAATTGGGAAATGTTTAACCAATCCCCATATTTGCATCCCAAGTTAGCGCCGAGTGACTATCACTTCTTTCTCCGTATTATGAATTGTTTAAAAACCCGCGACAGGTTCTTCGACAACGGTTACCCGAAAACGATGATACAATAGTAGATTGTTTGACAAGTAAAGAAAAGTGGTTGTTTACTATCGAGTGGAAACAGATTGATTTACGAGCGTTAGCGAGTAAATTAAGTTTTCACGAGATAGTAGACCACTTTTCTTACGAGTTAAACATGCTATTTTTTTGTATCCTTAATGGAAAACGTGGAAAACCTAAGAATATTTTAACAAAAATTGTTTTATTACAATCTTTAATATAGTTGCCTATTAAAAGTAACCTTAGCAACGCGTGACGACAAATTAAACAAAACAGAATTTTAACAGAAGATGCAGTTTGAAGTCAAGTATCATGGATGTTTCCTTAAACGAAATTTCCAAAAATACATTAAATGGAATTTCATTCCAAAATTTATCTAATTGTACATTCAATTTTTATGGCAATAAATATAGTGAATAATTTTTTCGTTAAATGTCATTTTTTGTGTGGTTGTGTTGCTAACGATTAAAGTGTTGCTAACGAATAAAGTGTTGCTAACGAATAAAGTGTTGCTAATGAGTAAAATAAAACATTTCCTTTGTGAATTCTACCTAATCAAATGGCTGTTTTCCATTAAGGATACAAAAAAATTGGTTTTCGTCCCAGACGGTAACCTTCTATAATAAAGGTGTACAAAAACTGGTACCCCGATATGATCAGGCTAAAAAGGCTTAATCCATCGCCCCCCCCCCCTGCGCAGTCAGTCGGTCAATACATTATGAGTGTATTGATTACTATAGACAGCAAAGCAACTGAAAGTTTTGGTAACATTGAAAGATTGTTGCGTAAAGAAATAAAAATGTATAGGTTGCACTTAATTATTTATTATTTCAACTCCTTTAACATTTATTTACAGGGTGATTCAAAAGGTGTGGTCCACACTTAAGGGTGTTACACGAAGCAAAAACTATCCCATGTCTTATTTCCAACCGTTATCTAGTCACAGAGGATTTCTATGTTTTTATCATTGTTCTGTTAAATCAAGTCATATTATGAAATAAGTCAAACAAATGCTAATTTGTTATGACAGAAGGTGTTTCAAGCTTGTATTATTGTTGTTTTCTAAGTGTGGTAATGATGGAGTCTTTTTCCGCGAATAAGCAGAAATTTTGTATATGGTTGCTGCAGCGGGACTGCTCGTGCAGCTGTGGTAGAATATCGGAGGAGGTATCCTCACCGGCGACAGCTTGACCACCGAACATTTGAACGGTTGCACCGAAATTTGTGCAAAAGAGGTATGATTAGGTCACCTCATCATGTTGGAAGAAATAAAAAATAATGCCGACATTAGTGACGCAGTACAGCAAAATTCATCGACGAGTACTAGAACAATTTTTAGGTAATTAGGTATTACCCAGTCGACAGTTTGGCGTACATTAAATAGAAACATCTTATATCCCTACCACATACAACATGTACAAAATCTACATGATGATGATAATTTGAGGCGCCTACAGTTTTGTCAGTGGTTGGTAGATGCTACCGCAAACAATCCAGAATTTTTAAGTGAAATTCTCTGGACGGATGAATCGCAGTTCACACGGAATTATATCAACAACTGGCATGATGTGTACCACTGGATTTTCGAAAATCCTCATTCTACATTCATAACTGCTTTTCAACAACGCTTTAGTGTTAACGTTTGGGTCGATATTGTAGGCGATCATGTTATCGGACCTTGCGTATTACCACATCGGTTTAATGGTGCCATGTATTTAGACTTCTTAGATAATACCTTGCCGTAACTATTAGAAGATTATGATGATGATCAAAGTGATACGAGCATGACGGGGCACCGTTGCACAATTCACGACTGGTTAGAAATTGGCTAAATCATAACTTCCCACAACGCTGGATGGGAAGAGGAGGTCCAACAGTATGGCCGGTTCGTTCACCTGATATTACTCTGGATTTTTACTTGTGGGGTGCATTAAAGGAAAAAGTTTATGCAACGGAAATTAAAAACAGGGATGATTTAATTAGTTAATAGAATAAATGAAGCTGTTGAGGATATTCGAAGAGATCCTCAACAGTTGAGGAATGTTCGAGATTTCCTGCGTCGGCGCACAGTGGTCTAGAATGCATATTTAGCGCGAAAATATTCCAAACTTCTGATTATGAGGTAATGCTAATGTGGGTTATATTCTATAATAATCCTTAAATGAATTTAAGCCCTTCATGGAAAATCGTAATATTATACATAGTGATTTGGACATATTTTTTTTATTTATACAAAATTTCATATATTCTAGTTTTCTATCGCTCGGTATTTATTTGCACTTAATCTTCATCGGTATCTGAACAATTTTGAGGAATATTAGGCTCTCTTAATAAGTTTATTACTTCTGAGGAAAAAGCGCCAGTTCTGTTTTTTTTGTTATTTTTTATAAATGACATGCTAGATATTATTGGGTCAGATGATAAAAGAAAATAATGAATTAAGTCCTCATTTGTTGAAATTCGTGATTTTTTTCTTGTATGGTGTTCTCTCACATATTTGAATTCTTTATTTTCGGCTTCTTGAGCCTCCTCGCTCAGCTGCCCAATCGGTAAAATAGCATGCTTTATTACCTCAGCTCCATGTACCAGGACTTTATGCACACTTGTAGGCATATTATACCAGGGATATTTAAATAATTGGGCAGTTTGTTTGGCATATTGATCAAATTTATTAGCGTCGATTTCGTATTCTGAAGAAATTGTTCTTAAAATTACACCAAATCTAGTTAAAATTTCTTGGTCTATTGCAGTTATGTTTGAGGATATTTTAGGATCACGAAAAAAATTCTAGCCGTATTTCCGTCGTTAGTTGACCCATAACCTGGTTTTGGCTGATCAACCAACACACCAAGTTCTCTGCGAAATTTATCAATGACACTTTTTTTCCTATCTTCTAGTAGGTAGCTTCTTATTTGCGCTTCTTACTTGCCATGTTTTTACATCCAAACGGTAGCTTACATGTAAACAACATTCAAAGAATCTTATCCATGAATGGAGGGTTGAGAGGCCGAAGCTGTAATTATCAGTAACTGGTAATTTCTTGGCTACTCTATCCAAATCATTCATTTCAGAAGGCTTCGCCTTGCAGATGTAACACACTTGGGTAGAGGCCGTATTTGTCAAGGCATTACAGACTTTACCATCCACCATTGTTAAAATGAGGGTATGGTTTACTATAATTTTGTCACTAACAACAGTAGGAGAAAGTTCCGATATTTGTTGTTAAATTGCTTGTGTTTCATGTGTTGTCCTTTCCAATGTTTCACGAGCGAAAATAATTTTTATTGCTCTGCAAAATCTTGTGGAAGATGTGCATGGATTTTTCCAGACTATTACATTATCGGTGAAATCGTCATCTGATGTGGAGTAATGCAGTTGAAGTGGTACCAAAGAAATCATAAAAACAGAAGAATCATCTTGTCCTTCTTCTGAAAAACGTTGTTTATAATTACTTTGGCCCGAGCTGCCATCACATCCCCATTTGCAGACCAATGTCAAATTTGCGCTATGAATGATATCGGCAGATAAAGATTTAATAACATCTTCTTGTAACATGCAAATTCTTTTTGTTGTAATATCCATTAGATTTTGTAATTTTACTTCAGCTGAATTCTCCGTTACTTGCACAGATTGAGGATCAGGGTAACATTTTTTTTTGCCTCCAAAATTTGGTTCCAAGAAGGATAAATGTTTATGTTACGATTTTTCGCTTCTGATCTTATCAGCAAATATTGATATTTCGATAATTTGGCATTTATTATTAAAGATAGGGCTTCTTCTGCAGTGTACGCGATAGGTTCATTTCCATGAGTTTCTGACCACTTGTAAGCTTGTCTATATCTATGGGCACGTTTTGGGGAACTTTGTAAAGTCACATCACGAAGAACAGTGGCTGCAGATCGTTTACCAGTTTTGCGTAATTTCACCTGTGCTGCGAAAGATAATTCGTCCAGGCTACTCTTATTAACTAATTCCTTCGTCTTTAGCTGCTTTCCTCTTACGCCGCAGTGTTCAAAATGTTTTGGGGGCCGACCAGATCTTCCCGTACTTGGCCTAGGAACACTTTCTTCTTGAGGAAAAATTAGGCAAGAATCCAACCACTCACTATTTTGAGTCTTGAAAATATTCGAATTGCGGCTACACTTTTTCCAACGAAGTTCAACATTTTTGATGAATTTTACAAGTGGGACTTCAATCATGTGTTCAGAAATATTTGTCTTCGCGCAAACATACTCCTTCAGGCGAAAATACAAATCGTCCCTTTTCAAAGTGTTGTATTTCCGCCATACTTCGAAAAGCTCCAATTGTGTAACGGTATTGGACATACCTAAAAAAATTAATAATAATTATATTCGCGCCCGAATACATCTAGTTTTTTTTATCTTTATTTACATTAATGACAAATTCTTAGTAAAACTATGCTGAAACCTGCAAACACCTGCAATTTTTATAAACTTTAAGCAAACATGAAGAATCAATAAAGAAACTGACTTTAAAATTGTCTCTATTAAAAGTTTAATTTTAATATATATTTTCAATTAAACATAGTATTGTTGTAATGTATAATTATTGTACTAACCTTCCACAACCCCATCCATGGCAAAAGTTTGAAATAAAGCACTAGACACTTGAAAATAACGACTTTTGACTTCAAGCAACAAATAATAACTGGAGTGTAACAATCGACGGCTATTTGCACACTTGTGATTTTACTGGTCTGTTATTAACGCCCTAGACTTTTTCTGCGAATACTGTTGTAGGCGGGGGGTACTTTGGGAAGTTATAATCCTACGAAACTATGTAAATTATTAGAATTACATAGTTATCATTTATACATTTTTTGCGCTAAATATGCATTCTAGACCACTGTGCGGCGTTGTCGTCATCTTTGTATAGTAGTACAGGGTACACATTTTGAACATTTGTGATTGTTTTTAATTTTTCTTGTAATTGTATATGTTGTTTATTTAAAATAATAATGTTGTTATAACTAGAAAACAATTGTGAATCGGACATGAGTTTCCTGGCATTTGGGACTTATTTTAACATCACCAATTACACCTTACGCACCTTAAGCAAACACATTATAATAAGCGAAGAACAGCAAGACCTTAGAAATAATAGATCAACAACTGACGCGATTTTTGTAGTAAGACAAGTAAAACAAAAAGCCCTTAATTTAATGTGCCAGCGTATATGTGTTTTATAGATATGATGAAGGCTTTTGATAAAGTCCAACACCACGACGTAATAAACATATTAAAAATTAAAGGATTATCAATCAAAATTGTGAATATAATAAGAAACCTCAACACAGGGAACACAACAAGAATAAGGGTGGACAAGGAACTTACAGAAGACCTACCAATAACACAAGATATTAGGCAAGGGGATAGTCTCAGCCCTATGCTCTTTAACCTCATTATGGACTGGATAATCGAAGAAGTAAAAAGTGTAGGAAAAGGATACCGAATGGGCACACATACAATCAAGATCGTAGGATATGCAGACGATGCTGAATCATGGCAGAAACGGAGGACAATCTTCAGAGAATGCTATATAAGTTCCAGTTAAGTGCCCATCAGTACAACATGCAAATAAATATAGAAAAAACAAAATCGCGGCCGACACGCGAAAGACCAAACAACTGCTACGTACTTATGAAATGAAAATACTCAAAACAATAGCGGGAAAGACTCTACACGACAGAATACGAAATCCGAGAGACATGCAACACAGAAGACATAGTAAGGTGGGGACGCAACCGAAGAAGAATGTGACGAGAACACGTCAGGAACCAGGCTAGCCAAAAACAAACAGGTCAATGACCTAATTAAGAATAAGAAGAAGAAGAATTACACTTTAACGTTTGGACCACGCCTTTCGAATCACCCTATACCTACTTGACCCTTTTTCCCAAGTAGCCTTTTGGCCCAGGAAGGTTTAATCCGGCGCTGGGTATGATAATTGTTTAAAATTGAATTGTGGCTATGTAGAGAAATAGTTAACGGGCATACTGAAATTTTACGCATAGTAATAGTTTTTTCAAGTTTAAATTTTTGTTTTACGGCCGATCGACCCTTAATTTCCGAAAAAGCTTCATATATAG
Source organism: Limonius californicus (assembly GCA_014611495.1). Lineage (NCBI taxonomy): Eukaryota > Metazoa > Arthropoda > Insecta > Coleoptera > Elateridae > Limonius > Limonius californicus. The sequence goes on from JABXWE010013284.1 coordinate 21,379, forward strand.
CTTGGTGCACACAAGTAAATTAATAGTTTTCTTGGTCCTGATGAAACTCCGAATCGCTTCAAAGCTTGTAAAAAGGTAGGTATAACTATGAATTTAAGCACGAAATAGAAATTAGTTAATTGTAGCTATTGAAAAAGAGTAGAACACATTTCCGCAAATTTTTAGAAGAGCCCGGATTTTGTCCATGAATAAACGACCAAAAAGTGTAACAGACATTAAATGGGCTTTCACAAAATATTAAGAGTTTTAGTTTATTTCCGCGATGTCACTGAATTATGAAGGCAAGCATTTTTCTTTTTCCTTCCCAGTTTTTATTATTCTGTGTGGTTTTTATTGCTGGTATAATATAAAAACTTAACTATTCAGTGTGGAGATGTTAGCCTAAGAAGTTGGCAACAGTTTAGTTGGCAATACAACATCTCCGATTAGCTATATAAGCACAGGTTAGGGGATGCTCGACCTCTTACATTTTGTCAGCGACTGAATTGAGTACCAACTAGAAAGACTTGTGTGTTTAAGTTTGTTAATAAATATTAAAGTGTGTTAATAAATAATTTATAAATAAAGTGTCTAATTATTATATACGTCTGTCGTCGTGA
>JABXWE010013285.1:0-37161 GCA_014611495.1 Limonius californicus
ACGTTACAGTCTTGTCCGTTTTTTCAAATTTAATTAAATGCCTTTTCAAACTCAACCCTGTTATTTTGATCTTTGTTAAAAGGTATCTCAGGTTCCTGTAAGGACAGCTGAGAGTGATTGTTGCGCCCCTTTGTTTACGGCGTTGTAAATTCACATTTTTTATTAGGAACAATTGCGTGGAAAGGTAAGTTCCATCACGTACAATCTTCGAGTTGGCCGTTCAAAGTAACGTGGAGCTCGAGCAGTGCGGGATCTAGTGATATTCACGTTGGCGCTCTCACTTATTACGACTTTATTCTGAATTTGATCAGATTTAAGCGCGGTGTAATTTACAAAAGGACCCCCCTTCTCCTTTGGGTTACGTTAGGGCATGTCGTCGTTTGTACGTCACAATTCCGTTTATGCAAAAATTTATACATTTTCTCAGTGGGTCTACTTTTATACTTTTATCACACAATGGTAAGTTATTGTTTTTGATAGCGAAATATTGGAATACAGAAAATTACCTTACTTAAACTGAATATTAATGAACAGCTAATAAACATTATTAAATAAACGTACCGAGGAAATAAGATCTTTGTATAACAAAATGAATATCTATCCAAGTCAGGAATGTAGTCTATCACCTCTTTCTTTCAATCTGTATTGCAGAAGGAGAATTTATGGGAATCCTAATTAACGACCGATGTCTATTTATATACCTTAAACTTCGCTCACAGTTGCATAGCCCAAGATGGATACCATGATCTTCAATTTATGTTGTAAAGGTCATACCGAACATATGAAAAATGGCGTCTAAAAATAAATATCAACAAAACAGATAAATAATGGAACGGAAATGAAACAAGCTGACAAATATAACTATTTAGAGGTCGCTATAATTTCAGACGGATTGGTTCTCCCGAAATTAAGAATAGAATTGAACAAAACAAATGTCTAATAGGATGTTTAAACTCGGTTTGGTAGGACAAACATGTAAACAAAGAAACATTCTGGAATAGCGTTGGTAGAGTCGATACTGTGGTATAGATGCGAAATATGGACAATAAACACAGATTGTAGGAGAGAAATTAACACAGTAGAAATTGATTACTTAAGGAAAAGTGCCAGAATGTCTAAAAGGGAACATATCACCAACGAAGAATAAGAAGAAAATTGAAGGGACGTGAAACCGTAGTACAAAGAATCGAATTAAGAAGTCTGAAATGGCGCGGACACCTCATGAGAATGGAAGAAAGCAGATTGCCCTCAAGAGTTTTCAGATAGAAACCACGTTCGTGGAATGAGGGAATAGAGAGGCATGGTGAATTGGACGGAGAAGTTTTAGCTTTGTTTACTCAATAGGGATTTGTTATTCTATAAACTAAATTTGAAATTACGAAATTGTTACAGAATTACAATAGTTTTCTTATTTTGAAGTTTAATTTGAGTACTTGTACAGTTCCCAGGTCCTCCCAGCTTTATTCATACAATGTGGTAAACGAAAAATGAGAGATGCAATTGAAGTTGGAAATACATTTCCTGTTTTAATTTTTTTTAACTTTTAGGCAAACTGAGACTGGATATTAAACTTTGTTGATACAATCGCGGTTTGCTGTCTTTTACATTTACAGAATGGGAAATTTGTAGAATTATAACTAAGTTTCCTGTTTCTGTTGTTGAATATTTTTTAATTTTGGTGAGATGTTACTTAGCTAACGACACTACTGTCACATTTGTTTATTGAGCTTCCTCAATCATTCTAATGAATAAAACTTCATTCGCTCATTCATTCATTTCCTACCGTTTCCTCGGCATATTAACAAAATTTGAAATACTGATAAGAATCCACAGGAAAAGAAAAATTTGGTATTTATATTTCTAGATGCATGTAGGCGGGATTGAAAAACAATAGTACAATTTCTATTAATTCTATTCACTAGGTAGGCTGAAAAAAAGCACGTGGAAATTGTTTAGCGTTCAGTTATGCACTCAATCAATTGGGTATATATATGCAATTTGACAAATAAGTACAATAAATGTTGTTACTATTATTTTTAATTGAGGACGCCCCTGCTTTTTACCAGTTTATTGTTTAAAGTCTAAACTATAATATCTAATGTTTATACCTGATTCAGGAAAATGTCGCTCTCTTTTAATATAACCAAATATAATTTTTACCAACAACCAATTGTGGTATATGTGATTCCTTTGTTTATAAACACGTACTGAGTTTCTGCTTAATTCATTATATTATCAATGTAAATGTCACTTACTTCTGTTCTAGAACAAAATTCATTTTAAATATTGGTTAAACATCTCTGAAATCAGATTTAATTAGAATCCAAAATATGTTAAATACTGTGCTGAAATACCGCGAAATGAGGACCACTTATTAAAATATTTCTCTGTATGCGTCGATAGGCTGGCTGAATGGCATTCAAATACAGTGTCATCAACAAAGTTTTGAATAAGATTGGCTGTATAAAATAATAGGTGTCTTTCTACTTACGTCATACAATTTATAATATTTACTATTAGTCACAATATACAATTATTTATTACTCTAGAGTCTAGAACAATAAATATTTATGAGGAATGTTCAAATTTACACAGGAATTTATTTGTAAAAAAAAGTATTACAATGATGAAAAAAATATTACTTTTTAATGTAATCCCCGTGCCTAGGAATTCACTTGCGCCACCGATCTGGGAGCTTTCTAATACCTTCCTGGAAGAAATCTTTGGGTTGTTTGCGTGTCCACTCTTGAGCAGCTTGGGTAATACCGTTATTTGACTGAATGGTTTTCCCAGATATTAATATTTTTAGTGCGCCAAACATACACAATCGGAGGCAGCAAGATCAGGACTGTATGCTGTAAGCGGAAGGATGTCCCACTGAAATTTGTTTGTGGTTACAATTATTCTTGCAGCAGGATGAGGGCGAGCATTGTTATGGAGAAAGAAAACCGAACTTTTTCTTCTTTGCCATTGTTCCTGATCGGCTGCTTAACTTTATTGCGCAAAACTGTCGAATAATAGTCTGCATTAATTGTACGGTACCAACGGTCAGCATAGTTTTTGCCGTTTTTGGCTTTGAAGATCTGGTGTGACACCACTGTATATTTGCACCATTTAACGCAGGAGTACATTAATGTACTCAGGTTTTATAAGTTGCCACGATTGATTTCAAAAATTCATCGCCTTCTCTCTCATATTGCTGCAGTAAAGAAAAAGCGATTTGCAAACAATTCAATTTGTGTTCTTCGGTTAACAAGCGCGGAATCCAATCACTCAACTTACGATGTTTCAGCTTGTTTTTTATGAAAACTTTAATTTCTTAATTGTGAGAAATATTGACGAACTGTTGCCCGTCTGTCTTGCTGAATAAGCTCATTAACTTTTTCTTAATTTTCGATCAACGATCAACCGAAGTTGCAGGTCGTCGTACATGAGGCTTATTTTCACAAGTTCTTCCGTCTCTACAATATTTCGAACACTCGAACAGCCGACTTTTAGAAAGATATTGATCGTAAGAAATTCAGTCGAATTTACGCTTCATTCGTAAGAATTTGTTCCACGCTACGATGTACAGAACTTTCCGACATCGTAAGTGTTACTGTCAAAATAATATTATAGTGAAACAGTACCTGTTGATATGTTAACAAGACTCACGGCCAACCTTCAATTCATTTCATTTTTGGAATTGTCAGATTGCGATTTAATTTAAACATTCCTGTTAACATTTGAACACTTCTAGTACTTTTGAATGCACAATTTAACATCGACAGAGATCACCACGATTCTTGAAGCCCTCCACAAAGCAACAGTCGGAGTTTAAGTTCCTTGATAAACCTTGTTAGATTCAATACAAGTTCTTTTAAGATCTTTAATATACTAGGCGGTCTAGCTATCACTATATTGGAGTTTTGCTTTACCTACATCTAATAAATATAAAAAGTCCAGTTAAAGCAAAAAATTGAGTATAAAACCGTAACTGGATAGATTTAAAAGAATATACATTACTCGTACCGTACATTTTTTTTAACATTTAAACATGTTATTAACAAATAGCACCTTCATGCCATTCTAATCTAGTGTTATTAAAAAGCTTTGTGTATAAATACCATCCGTTCAGTTTGAACTCCATCGCGTCTTTTTAATTCATTTGACATCCATTAAATAATAAGTAGAAGGTAAGGCAAACGGGCAGAACCGAAAAAAGCAACGGATTAGCGAATTCTCCTACTTTCTGATTGCGTAACTATATTGTAGGATAAATGTGTGGGTAAATGTTAGCTGCTATTAAAAGTATGATAGTGATAGCTACACATAGACTTGCTATTTTATTAAAGATTTTAGAAAGAACGTGTATAGAATTTATCCAGGTTTATCAAGCAATTAATTCAAAGCGCTAGCTTTCACCAGGTGTTTTAAGAAACATGTAGGATCATTGTAATCCCTGCAGATATTAAGTTATCCATCCAGAAGAAAATATTTATTGTTGATAGTAAAAATAACTATAGCAGCTGAACTATATTAAATGTACGAAGAAAATATAGCACACTGTACGGCTTGTAGACTGAGGTTTTGTTTTCCACAACCAATATTTTGCCAAAATTTTGTTGATTATTCGTTACAAAATTTCCAAATGCAGATATATGTTCTATTTTTATGTTTTCTACAGTTTTTATCATTTGCTTTAATGTGTATACATGTTCATTTATTTTAAATATTTAAATACAATTCAGTGCAGTAAAGCACAACTGAACACAGGGTCGTGTCACTCTGGCTTCATTGTTTATTCTTTAGGCCGTAAAAGAAAGACGAACCTGCACTCTTTGTTCAGGCCAACGCGGTGCAATACCCCCTGGGGAGAAAATCGGGGACAGATGTGCAACCTGTCTGCTGGTTACGCCACACTTGTCCTGTTACCCCATGCTTACATCGACGTCCCTCCTTAAATCTGGAATGCAGTGCCCGCTTTTACGAGGTTCATTAATTTTACTTTTTTCTCCTTTCCTGTCTCTGTCGCGATGGGTGGAAGTGAATACACGAGATAGATGCACATGTTAGCATCCACTTTGGGGGTCAAATGTGTTAAAACAGTAAAATCTAAAAATACGGAAACCGAAACGAGCAAATTAAATGCAGCAAAACAAAGAGAATTTGAAATTAAAATGAATGCATGCCTATAAACAAAGCAATCGTTTCCCGTTAGTGACAACGACATTAGAAAAATTCCAAAGAACAAGAAGTAACATTAGGAAAAGGACCAAGGTAACCAGCTTCATAGAACCACAATTTCCCAACTTTCGCACCTCTGAATGACCTTAAAGTATTCGTTTCCTGCACAGATACATTAGTTCCTGTAATTAAAGGTGATTTACAGAGCCGTGTTAAGGTAATTCACCAAAATTTCCAACTTAACAATCCATTAGGTCAACATTGTTTTTTAAAATGCCAAGCTGTAAACTTTGGCTTTAATACCGTAAATGTATATAATTTAAAATTTTTATACAAAATGTGGTTGCTTGAGCATAAACAAGAATAGAAGCCGACACATGTGTAACTGGAGACTTCCTGACACCAGCTGTGAGGAGTTGTTTTCATTTCTTATGAAGGTTTCTTGTACCACACACGTGATTTAACACCGCGTTACTTTACAACAAACAAAGCATAGCTCAACATGGCTGCATTTTCTGATTAGTGTTGTCGTATTCTCAATACCACATACTTAAGGCAGGTGAAAGTTTCAAGGTTACCGCTAAAGATGCAAGCTACTCCTTTTGTTATTCACATTAGCAAAACAAGGAAAATAATCATGTACAGGTTGTTCTCATTATCGTAGTAAGTGAACCAGCGGTGGCGTTCGGAAAACATCGTGTTTGTACTCAAGATCAAGGGCCATGCAGTAATGAAAATGTGAGATACAGTTAAAAGAAAATAACGGGGTACAAGCAATACAAGAAATTATGCGAAATACAAAGAAATATCAAGCAATTACGGAAAGTTTATGAGAAATACGAAAAATATGGTAAAATTATAGAAAAAATAACAGCAGATTCAAATAATATGGGCGAATGACCGAAAATACAAAGAAATAGTTGTAATTCCCAAAGAGATTTGACATATTTGGGGAAAATATAAAAGCAAAATGGAATTTCTAGATTAATTACTATATATTTAAAATACCTGCAACAACTACGCAAGGCTTCCGGGAAATCTGTACTAATTACACAAAAAAAATGGAAAGCATAAACAGTACTAAGTTAAAATATGTGGAAAATTTGTAACTGATATGTTGGATTTGTCGAATATGTAAGGGGACTGCGAGAAATACGAAAGAATAACAGCAATGACCTAAGAGATTTGAGAATACTGGGGAAAATGCTACAGATATATGGATTTTCTAGATTAATAACTAAATATTTAAAATAGGTGCAACAGCAAATTATACAAGGTTTACCGAAAAATTGTATGAATTATGCAGAAATTAGGAAAAATAATCAGCACTAAGCTGAAATATTCAGAAAACTTAGAAATAATCTGTGAAAATTGGCGAATAAATAGTAAAGGAATTGAGAGAAATATGTTGGCATAAATAGCATACCCAGGAATTACGGGAAATTGGTGGGTAAGTTAACAGAAATTTGGCAAATTTTGAAAATGCAGAGTTTATTTTTTTTTAATTAAAAAATAAAATCAAATTTTGTTTGAGAACTGCTGATGATACACAGAAAATGCATTTATGCTGTAGAAGGTTATTAGGTACCTAATTGTAAAGTAAATCCAAAGTGGCAAACACGTAAAAACTTGTCTGGCTTGTGATAAACTACGGATCTGGGAGGGGTCAAGGTTTAATTGAAGCAGTTGGACATTTTGTAATTAGAAGGCATTTAAGAATTTCATTTACCGCTAAATTAAATTTTTGCGTTTTCACTTTGTTATGGGGTATAAAAATTATAAACAAGTGCTGCTTCATGAAAAAAAAATCCAAACGCATAAAGCATTTAAAAAAGTTCAGAATACCCATCATTTATTTAAATCAATTTTAACATAACTGAAAAAAACATAAAAAACAGTTTACCTCAAAAGAGAAAAGTGGATCACAATAAATGTTCAAAATTACGACCACCACTGAGAACACAAGCTTCTGCACGTCGAAGCATTGAATTACGTATCCTTGCAAAAACGGTAGGATCTTGCCGAATCCTATCGGCAGCGTCTTCAATGCATACCCTTAATTCCCCAACTGTGTTCACTGGCGTAGAATAAACTAACTGTTTCATGTAGCCCCACAATAAGAAATCACAATTATTTAAATCTGGCGAACGAGCTGGCCCGTTTCGTCCAATCCACCTTTCAGGATAGTTATTATTTAACCATTCCCTTACATCCCTAGCATAATGAGGCGGAGCACCATCAAGCAAAATCCACATCTTATGTCGTGTCTCTAAAGATACGTTTTCAAGCAATTCTGGTTGGACTTCGTTGAGAGAGTGTAAATACAGCGCTCCAATTAAACGAGCAGGTAAAATGTATGGCCCAATAAGGTGATCACCTACAATGCCTGCCCATACATTTAGGGAAACCCGTTGTTGGAAACTGTGTTCCACTATTTCGTGTGGATTCTCATCTGACCAAATGTGGGTATTACGGACATTAAACGCCCCTTCTAGCGTAAATCCTGCCGCATCAGTAGATAACAAATTGAACAGGAAATTTGGTTGGTTGTTGCACTTTTGAAGAAGCCATTCACAAAAGTCGTGCCTACGTTCATAAACCGCTGGTTGCAAACCTTGAACGCGTTGAACGTGGTAAGGGTGTAGTCCCTGATCCCGCAAAATCCGCCAAACTGTAGAATGGGAAACGCCAGTTTGTAACGCAAGTCTTCTAGTGCTAACACTAGGACTTTACTCCACTAATTCCAAGACATGCTGTTCTACATTAACAACCCTTTCTGCTCTTGGACGACCGCGATGATGGTTTTGTGGTTAATACGTGCCATAATCTCATAAATGTTGGGCTGTTCTAGTAAATGTACGGCTGTTTGGAATGCGGCGCTGAGGATATCCCTCTAAGTAGATTTGCCTTGCCCTTAGAGCGTTTCCTTGAGCTTACCCGTAAATAAGAAAACCAGTAAGTTCAATGTTCGTAAAATTTTCCATTTTGGCAGCAACACTGCTTGTCAGCTTCAACGACAGACTGACCAGAAATTACTGACCTACCTAATAGTGTTGGTTTGTGCAGGTGACAAGAAATTTTTTTGCACTTCTATCTTACTCTCCTTTACATAACATGTCTTTGAACTCAAATTTTTGTTATTATCCTGCGGTACTCAAACAATTTTGGGTTAAATTTTCAATTATTATTTTCTCATATCTTAAGGGTCCCATTGCCTAAGAAATGTCTTCTCTAGTTTGTATATTATATTGTAATCTACCATCGGATTTAGAATGTTAGAAAAATTGGAAATTTCACAAAATATATGCAAAAAATATGGGAGATATAAAATTACTACAGGATACGAAAATGACACATACAAACTATTACAATCAATGGAATTACGTAGCTAATACGCAAAATACAGAGTAAATATGGGTTGAAAAAGAAATCCAGGTAATATGGAAGAATTACGAAATATTTGGAAGGAGTATGGGGTAAAATTGCAGGTATGGTGGGTAATATAGAGAAACATTGTTGCATAAATTAAAAATAAATGAAATACGAGTATGTAATAAGAAACTTATAAAAAATTAGCGAAGATAAATAAGGAATAAAGGACATAGCGTGAAATTGCAGAAAATTCTGAAAAAACGCAAGTAACATGTTGCACGCATAAAACGTTTTCTGAAAATAACTATGCAAGAAACATGGGACCTATCCAAGAATTATTTAGTAAGTATAAAATCGAAATAGAGATATCAATATAGCATTCGGAAAATGTTGCAGAAAATGTAGCAAATATGAGGTGTTATGGCATATTCAAGCAATTCAGGTAACGTGACCGAACACGACAAATCTGGAAGCAATATACATCAAATATGTCTAGGCTATATGCAACATTGTTTGGAAAAAAGGCTAATGATGAATGACTTAATTAAGTTAGTTAACTAATGTGCATAATATAGAAATTGTTCGAAATACCAAAGAAAAAAAAAATGCGTTATAAATGTAGAAAATATTCGAGAATACTTTCAAGGAATGTGGTAGAAGTATGGCAACTATAGCGCAATTAGAAAATCATAAAACCAGATACAAAACTTATAGCATTCAAAATAAGTAGAAATATTATTATATTAAAGAATAACGGAGGAGTTACAAAAACATTAAAGTATTATTACATTTCAGTTAAGGTATATAAAAAGGAATTCAGAAAATATTAGATGTTATGAAAAATTTGACAGAAATATGCAGCAAATGAGGGAAATACAAGAAATGCCTGATATAGAAAGAAACTAAATAAAACGTCAGCGATTGTGAAAACTTTAAGGAAATGATGTAGCATGGAAGAATTGTATAGAATGTCAAGTAAGGGCGGAAAACATGTAGAAATTACAGAAAATATTTACTAGTAATGTGGTAGTTACAGAGGACCTACGAATTGAAATAACTCTGTACCAAAAATACAGCAGTAGTACAAAAACTGCTCGAAATATGTAATATGGTTACCTACTATGTCATTCCAAACATTTACATAAAAAGAACTCTTTGAAAGTGGATGATATCTATCCAGTGCAGATTCTCTTGTGCCTAATAGCACAAGCTATGCCTATTCACTTCACCGTTGAGAATTTTGGCTCATCGTTAAATAATACACAATTAAAAACATCTAATTTCATTGCGGGGGGTATTTTCATGCAGTTCTTGCACCAAAGTAACGTCATATGAATGCAGTACATTTGCTTTAGCCTTCTTCTAACTGAAGTTATATAAACACCATCATTTAATCTTACATATCTTCGACTTACATGTGTATTTTCGTTCACTGACTTCAAAAGATATAAATTCTGAAAGAAATTACAAAATTGTAATCTTCCATTCCGGGGGAATTTTCATGCAGTTCTTGCAGCAAAGCAACGTCATAGGAATGAAATATATTTGCTTCAGACTTCTTCTAATTGAAGTTATATTAACACCATCATTTATTCTTACATCTCTTCGACTTACATGTGTATTTTCGTTCACTGACTTCAAAAGATGTAGATTCTGAAAGAAATTACAAAATTATAATCTTCCATTCCGGGGGAATTTTCATGCAGTTCCTGCACCAAAGCAACGTCATAGGAATGAAATACATTTGCTTTCTGAATTCTTCTAACCGAAGTTATACTAAAACCTACATTTGTTCTTACGTGTCTTTGACTTACATAGGAATTTTTGTTCATTGATTTCAAAAGATGTAGATTCCGAAAGAGATTACAAAATTGTAATCTTCCATTCCGGGGGAATTTTCATGCAGTTCTGGAACCAAAGTAACTTCATAGGAATGCAATATATTTGTTTTAGACTTCTTCTAATTGAAGTTATATTAACACCATCATTTGTTCTTACATCTCTTCGACTTACACGGGGATTTTTGTTCACTGACTTCAAAAGATGTAGATTCTGACAGAAATTACAAAATTGTAATCTTCCATTCCTGGGGAATTCTTATGCAGTTCTTGCACCAAAGCAACGTCAGGGGAATGAAATACATTTGCTTTAGACTTCTTCTAACTGAAGTTTTACTATCACCTACATTTGTTCTTACATCTCTTCGACTTAACGGGGATTTTTGTTCACTGACTTCAAAAGATGTAGATTCTGACAGAGATTATAAAATTATAATTTTCCATTCCGGGGGAATTTTCATGCATCCAAAGGCAACACGAGAAATAGAATTGAATGTTTTTTGAAACATTGTAGAATACAGATTGATGTACAATCAAAAGACCAATCGTAATTAAAATTAATCACAACAGTTGCTAATTAACACAGCTAATTCAAATTTCACTTACAAATCACTAACCGAGTAAATATTTCTTTAGAATAACATTTCTTCAACTTCCCATATTGTAGTAGTACTAAATTTACAATATGTAACAGTAAACTGCAAATGGGTGTATAATCTAACTGTTACATTATAGTTTTTCTCTTCTATCTGTTAAATTCTAACAGATAGAACAGAAAAACGATTTTTAGAACAGCAAGGCCATGAGACGGCAGCTTTAGATATTTGTCTTATCGCTAGTTTTATAATATTTACCAAGATTTCACAAAAAATTGTATTTATAATGTATAGTGTTAATACGGATAAAGCATGTAGTTCGATACACAGAGAGCGTTTGCACTAAATATGAGGGAATTTTGGAAAAGATTTCAAAAAGTTTGCTAGAAATATATAGCAAATGCGTGGTTGTTTATAAATACCAAGAAATTAAGGGAAGAAATCGATGTAGGAGAGTGGAGTAATAGCAAAAATTATTTAACAGAATAAAATTTAGACAATTAGCAATTAGGAAAGTACATTGGAAAGCCCAAAATTTCCAGAATATAGCAGGAGTTATTTGGGAAAACGCAGGAAGTTCAGAGGAAGTAAGGAAATTGTAAAAATGTTACATATCAAAAGAAAATATTGTTTACAAGTGTTAGACTGTTGTTACTTTGTTTACGAATTTTCTGTCTCTTTGAAAAACTGGAAACATAAAAATGTATTTATTAAGTACTGCTACAATTCTCATTTTTAGGCTAGAGTTAAAATATGATGAGAAAGGACCTCCAGCTCTCCTTCAACCAAAATATTTAAACTTTAGATACTGTATAAAGAAATCTTTCTGGCTTCCTTATCCGTAGAACTTGTTTTACATATTTGTGCTCTACATTTTGGTGTGCTTCTAGCCAGGAAGTGACAAAATTAAAATATTTTAAATTCTGTATCGGGTTACACAAACGGTGCTTAGCTTACGTACTTTTCAGCCGGATGTCGTGTTGCTTATGCGAACCAATCAACCAGAAAATGTTAGCCTAAAGAACGTGCAACATTAATTTATTCATGAAACTTTGGCGGTTTGTAATTAAATGTCCACAAGAACGCGCTGTAACACGTAAGCTTCTCTGGCATTTTCAATCATTGGAATATTTGGGAATTTCCTACGGAAAACAGGATTTTTTAACTTCTTCACTGTTTTGGAAATAGTTTATTGCATAATTTCATTTGGAGTACACTTCGGTGAAGATTGAAGCGCGGTGTAATTGATTATCGCTTTGTAGAAAGTCGTAAAATAGTTTTCTTTTTGTTTTTTTATGATGAATGGTGCAACAGACTAAGATGTGGCCCAATTATACAATTTAATTTGACAATAAAAGTGGTACATGTTGAAAAGTTAAATGTAAATTAATTCTATTTTATATAACCTTTCTAGGTTAGTAGTTTCTGGAATTGTTACGTTTACTAGCTAATATTTTCCTAATAACATACATTATGAAAATGTGAATATAATAATATGAAAATATAATGATATATAAAATATATTGTTATGACTGTTAGAAATAAAATTATTCCTTAGTAGGCACGCCACTGGTATGTCCGGTTTTATAAATACATTCTCTAAAACTGTTTAATCCGTGCCAGCGTTTTTATATTTATGGAGCAACTTAAATTATGTGGGACACAGAGGATTTTAAAAAAATAAGCTAATGTTTGTTACAACTATACAATCGAGAATCGCCTGTTTCCTCATTCGAGGGTCAAGAAGTCGCGGATTATCGCATCGTTATCACTTTCTGCTAATAACTTTGGAAGAATTTATGGGAAGCGCTTGCATCACAGAGAGCAAACAAAATCTTGTCCGAGAAGCGTAAGTCACTGTCTAAAAATAATGTTAAATGGGTAAGACAGGAGATAAAGACTGTCGTCGGTGAGTTCAACATGCCGGAAGTATGTGGCATTCCGACAATATTTTGTTACTCACTGCGCTGCATCCACTCCGTGAAAATGGTGCACTTATAAATAAAATGACTAATAATAGAGTTTCAACAAAGAAATGCACCTACTCAAACTTGAAAGTTTACTGGCACAATCCGCCTAATTTTAATTCTGAAAAATGAAACGGAAAGTTTGAAATAGAAGGGTTTATATTTGTCTATGTGTTGTTATTATTCGATTTGTAGCTGCTCTTTTTGTTGTACTGTTAAGTCTTTTAGATGTAAACTGTTTTGTATCTTTATTTTTAAAAATGAACTATTTCTTATCAGAAAACATGTGGTGGAACATACGAACTGTAAGCAATATGGTGATAACTCTGTAAGTTTGATAGCGTCCACACAATTGGTAGCAAGTACGAAATATTATTTCAATGGATGGCAAAGAAAAATTACTAAATAAAATTGCAGTTTTATTTAACTATGCTCACAACGAGGTTACGCCTAGAAAAACTGTCCTTAGGGTTTGCGTTTTTCAGGAATTACTTAATCCAGTATTTACCTCAACCACTACCGGTCCGCCAGATAGTTTTGCGGGTTAGCAGAAAATAATAGAATATTGACAGTTGTTTAGAGTAATGTAACCCCTAAAATGGATGATTGCCAGGCTATAGAGCAAGCAGGATTTCGAAAAGGCTTTAACACATCCGATTACCTACTAACGATGAGAACACTAATCGAGAAGGCAAATGAATACCATCTGAACCTATACCTTGCCTTCATTGATTACGAAAAAGCTTTCGACAGCGTGGAACTGTGCGCAGTGGAAAAAGCCATGAGCAACTGCCGAATAGATTCTCGCTATAGAACACTTATACATAACATATATGAAAAAGCAACTATGCCTACCTATACAATTAGGTAGAGACACCACAAAACCAATATCATTAAAGAAAGGTGTCCTACAAGATGTCATCTCCACAAAGCTTTTCACACTAGCAAAGGAGGATATGTTCAGAAATCTAAACTGGCCACATAAAGGATATAAACGGAAAACATCTTAGATTCGTAGATGACATCGTACTTATCACAACAGACTTCGAAGAACTGCAGGACATGGTAACTCAGCTGTCGGAGGGTTCAGAAAAAAAAGGTCTTAAAATCAATAGGTCTAAAACCAAGATAATGACCAACATAAGCGACACACGCTACTACACCATAAGAGAAATGAAGAGATACGCCAGGAGCTAAACATTTTTAATTTATTAATAAAAATTGACCAATACAGACAAAACTGGAGGGAACATATATTAAGAATGGACGACTGTTGTATCACAAAGCAAATACTACATTATCGACCACGAGGGAAAAGAAGACTGGGACGACCAAAGAAACGTTGGAGTGAACAATTTATATGAGACCGGAACAAACCATAACGGCTTAATCCTGGCAGCTGATGATGTTGATGATGATAAGCGACACAAGAAAAATAAGTCTCAACAATACCAACTTAGAGACAGTAAATGAATATAATATAATAGGCTTTGGAAAATTAAAAAGAGTGCTAACAAATTGTTATCTTCATTTGATTGTGCCACTCCATCTGAATTAAACTTATATTTTAATTGCTTCTCCATAGGAATCAAAATTCTATTTTAATTGCAATTCTTAAGTCGATCGCTATATTATTTTCCTTTAAGATTGAGTTATGGGAGGCCAATTTCCCAAAGCGTTTGAAAGTTCCCTTTGTAGGCTAGATTTGCCGATCAAAAACAATTCTCGGAAGTCTCACGTGATATTTTCTTCCAGAATTGTTGCACCATATTTCGCAATGTGGGGTAGTATTTTCGGCCGACGCAGGTTCGCCTTGCGTTTCCTCGGTAGTCGGTTTTTAACATCTTCTCCGGCTCTGTCGCTGATGATCAGCGCCATAATCAAGTACTGCAGGGGCGGGTTGGGTTTTCGAAGGGTGTCCATCGCGTGATTTTCGTATCGCTGTTTTCACCGTGGGGTGAACAGAACCATCGCCAAGTGTCGAATTTAAAGAAACACGCTGGAATTTTGTCCCTGGAAAGGCAATTTATTGTGAAATTGCCGATCGTCTTTGGCGGATTAACATCGAGCCCATTTCCTGTCCCTCTGGTAGTGCCGCTGTTGCGACGAACGTATTGAAGTTTTGGCCCATAACGTTGGCTCCATTCGGTCCAGTCTTCAGAGGCGTGCCCGTGGATTTTCCCTGCTTCTTAGGAATACAAGAATATACCAAAATTGTGCCTGCCTCTCTCTCGACCCCATTTACTGAAAGCCAAGGTAAAAAACTAGTTTTTGTGTTGCGAAAAAAACATTTTACGCGTTTAACTTTCAAAATTCAAGGCATTGAACCCTTCTTTTATGCGCCAAGAAGCGACCTTCAGTCGTCGTTTGTTTTTTTCTGTTAATTGTAAAAAGTAATTACATATTGTATTATTCTTGTAAATTCAGACGCCACTAGCCATGCAGATTTCTTTAAAGATTTTAAATGCCGTAAGCCAGGAGCAGCGAGTTCCTCCTTTTGAACGTTCAATCATTGAATATTTTACTACGAGTAAAATATTCAATGGTTCGATTTAACCGTTTGTAGTAGTGAACTATAATATTACCATTTTGCTGTTATTTTTTTGTATCGTCCTTTATTCTCAAAAAAGTTAATTATATGTGTTTTGAAATTTATTAAATCTTTTACTGTTGTATATTTTGTACTTGTGTGTGCATGAACTTTGTAAGCTTTATAAACACGAGGGAGGCACAATAAAGGTGAGTCCGATTCCGATTTCCGTAAGCTGATGGCTTCTCGGCCTTCCACGAGAACCTGCAATCAGCTGTGATTTGGAAGGCGGCGCCCGTTAATTTCGACATACCCTGTATACAACTACAAAGATTTCCTCCCGTAAGCGGTTTCCGTGAACTCCCTCTACTCCTTTGAGTTTAGCCGAAGGCCTTTTTCCACCTATCCTGTTGCGGGTCGACGAAAGAGCTCGTTTGGCCCGTAACAAAATATCTCAATATCTCAATGCCTCAGAACCAGAATATTCGAGCAATGCGTTTACCGATTCTGACGTATGATTCACTGTAAAACTATCAGATAAGGAAACAAATATCTAGATCAGAACAATAACAAAAGTAAAGGATGTAAGGGCAGGAGTAGCTAGACTAAAATGGATTTCGCGGAATGCAATGCCAGACATTCAAACCAAAGATAGAACACAGAAATACAACAATGGAGACCATGGTTGAGAAAGAGATCAAGAGGTCGACCACAGATGAGATGAGGTGAAGACTTAAAAAGAGTAGGAGACTTACACTGGAAGAGACAGATGGGGGAATCTGAAGTAGGTCTATGTCCAAAATTGGATGATATAGGGGCTAATAGATAGATTACAGTAATGTATAAAAGAAAATTTCGTAGTTGGGCTCTTAACTTCCGGCGTTTCACAATGCTTTGTAAAAATGTGGGTTCTGAAAACACCATCTTCGCAAAGTAGATGTCAGGTAGACATGGAAAACTGAAAGAAGTACACAATGCGCAGAAACGGGTTTTCGTGCAGACGAATGCATATTCAGATTTTAGGCGTTGGACGTGGAACTCGCACTTTAACCAAGCCGTAGCTGTTAGCTCGTATCGTAGCCCTCAATGTCTACTAACTTAAATTTATAATCTCATTGTCTTTATAATTGTTCTACAAAATATTCTAGGTACAATAATTTTTATAATGATAAATATTTTGGAATGCGTAAGTACTCTAACTTTACAACAATACCGACGCCACTGCTTATCAGCTGACTGCAGCTTGCCGGTATATTTCGGTGAGTCATCATGTACTTCTTACAATTTTCCATGCCTAGCTGTCAACAGGCAAGTTTCCCTACCGTTTTTGAACTTCGAGAAGACATGAAACAATTTATTTGTAAACAAAGCTCATTCCACTTAAAGTTTGTATTAGAAGAAAACTGAATGGCTGAGATAACATATTTGGCAAACATACTTTCTCCTCTTAACGAGATTAAATTATTACTCCAAGAAAGCATAAAAATGTTTTTGCACATTACAATAAAATGTCAACCTTAAAAAATATGTTCTTTAGTAGGGTTAATGTTTGCTTGTAGTAAAACTAATAAAGTTTCCTTATCTTAACGAATTAATAACTTCCTTTAATATTAATCGGAAAGATGTCAACTTTTAGAAGAAACATCTCAGAGCAATGTATGGAAATTTTTTATAGTATTATAATTATCCCCAAAATGAAAATGATATTTTTGATATGACCCTACCGTCAAAATTCAAATCACTTGGTCTTGCACAATTCTGTATTTCTATGAAATATGAATTCAGAGTTCAGCAAGAAAGCTGTGCAATTACTATTGCCAGACCCTGTATAAAAAAGGTTGAGTACTGCTGACTTAATCTGTTTTGCCATTTTAATAAATATCGAGTGAAATGAAAGAAGATCCTGATTTTTGCCATTCAAATCTATTAAAAAAAGTTTTCTGGATTTGTATGTGTTTCCAATTTTTGGTGATGGGCGATGCTTCTCTCATGGCTGACTTCTTTTAGTAGTTGGTATCTTCAAATCGTTGTGGATCATTTCATTTGCTATATACCATGGGGCGTTAACTATTGTTCTTAGTATTTTGGACTGGCACCTTCGGATTACTTCGACATTGGACATGCTGGCACAGCTCCACAGATCTACTCCATAAGTCCATATGAATTTGATTACTGATTTGTACAACAATAGTTTGTTTTGAATAGATATCGGAGACTTTCTACCGATCAACCAACACAGCTCTCTCTGTCTTAGTCCCATTTGCTGTTTTTTTTGCAGATGTATTCTCTCCAGTTTAATTTGGAATCTAAGTTAATTCTCAGGTATTTTATTGTCGCAATTTGTGGTATTTCTATGTTGTTTAGGTGGGGGTGGACACGAATCTTTTCAGGATAAATGTTACATGAGCAGAGTTTGTCTCGTTTGCTTTTACATTCCACTTTTTAAGCGAGTGTTTTACAACATGTAGATAATCTTGTATTAGGGTGTGTTCGGAGGACTTCATTGTGGCTAGCCAGTATGGCAGTATCATCAGCAAATGTGCCCATTGTAATGTTTGGTGAAACTGGAAGATCTGAGGTAAATAAGAGATAGAGGGCCCAGTACACTACCCTGTGGTTCCCCAAAGTTGAAGTGTCTATCACTTAGATATGTCTTAAATAGTTTGCAAAAAACTGGTATGTGTTTTTTAATTTTATATGGTAACCCTTGTTGTTAGACTCTGTCGAAAGCCTGGCTTACGTCGAGAAATACTGATACGTAGTATTCTTTGTTGTTTAAGCTGGTGAGGGTGGTTTGCTATATACGGTGGCATTGTTGGGTAGTGGAGTGAGCCTGTCGAAATCCACATGGATAATCGGGTATCCATTCCGTATTGATTCTTCTACTAGTACTAGTTTTTCGAGCAATTCTGAAATAATAAGCTTATAGGATGATATGATTTTACACTATTTGGGTCTTTACCAGGCTTAAGAATTAAAATTACCTCAGCAGTTTTAAATTTTTGAGGCCAGTATTGGATTCGAAGGATTGCATGAAAGATATACGTCAGCAGTACTGTGCCTTTTTTGGCAGTCCTTTAAGCATTTTTGCTGTTACAATATCCGTGTTTTTTTTTTTCGTTTATGCATTTTATTTCATCCTTTATTTCTTTAAGTGTGACGGGTTTAATTGATTGTGTTGCCTGCGCGGGAGAATCTAATATTTGCATTATTTCCTTATCCGGGTCATTTTCGTGTAGCTGAAAGTCATCGGCAAGATGTTTCGCAAAGCCAAATAGATAAGATATAAATACTATCTACGTAACTTTGAGATCGAACGGTATTTTTAATATAATTTATCGAACGTAGCTGATTTTTAAAATGATTAATCATGCAATTGAGTACCAAACTGCTTTAAATAAATAAAAAAATGTTTATATGCCATAATATTGTAAAATGTTGCAGTTCGTTTTTTCCAAATTCTTAATTTGAGTAGTGTTTTAGATTTATTAATTTTCAAATCAATTCTAATACTTACTATGTTTTTAGAGAAATTGTGGACAAGCTTATTTGGTGGTCAAGTTAGGTCAGGTAACCGGCGAGTTGAATTGTCACAGTAAACCTTGGAAACGATTTTTATTGACAATTCCCAAGCTGAAATTGAAGGAACTTATGAGGGGTTATTTAAGACTTTAAGACTTATACATTTAGCAGAACGTTCATAATGTAATTCTAAGCCATTTAAAACAAATCATAGTCTTGATCTGCAAACCACTCCTTAACGGCACATATTGCTTCGTCATTTGTCGAAAATCTTTTACCTTTCAAATATTTTTTGAGTTTTGGAAACAAATAATAGTCTGACGGTGCTAAATCCGGAGAATAGGGCGGGTGGTCAACCAATTCAAAACCAATTTCATCATCAATTTTTTGCAGTGCAATCAACGACTTGTGAGTAGGAGCGTTATCTTGTAAAAAGAGCACACCTCTGGCAAGGTTTCCGCGGCGTTTTCCTATAATTTTCTTACGTAATTTAGTTGGTAACAACGTATAATATGCTCCCGTGATAGTTCTACCCCGTTCCAAATAATCAATCAGAATTATCCCATCTTTGTCCCAGAAAACTGAAGCAAGAATCATCCCAGCTGATTTTTGAACACGGAATTTTTTGGGTCGTGGAGAACCAGCATGCTTCCACTGTTTGGATTGCTCTTTAGTCTTTGGGTCATAGTGATGGATCCACGTTTCGTCCATAGTAAGAAGCCGATCCAAAATGTTAGAGCAATCTTCTGCACAATGGCGGCAGATTTCCTTTGATGTTGTCAATCGAACGCGCTTCTGATCAACGCGAAAGCCTTCTCATACGGAAGTCGTGATGAATGCGGTGACACACACGTTCATAGGAAATTTGTTATGCTTCCGCAATATTCTTAATCCCAATATGTCGATTTTCTAAAATCATATCATGGACAGAATCAATGTTTTCCTGAGTGGTCACAGAAATTGGACTTTCAGGGCGGTGCTCATTTTTCACATCTGATCTTCCTCTTTTATATTCCGCAACCCAGTTTTTAATAGTGGCGTATGAAGGACACTGATCACCTAAGGTTTCTATCATATCAGCAAAAATTTCTTTGCCCGATAACCCTTTCAAAAATAAATACTTAATAACCGACCGACACTCTTTTCAAATTCTATCTTTTTCTCAGGCATGCAGTTTTCAAAAATTCACAGTTTGATCACCGTTCAACTTACGGATGTCAAACTTTGACAACTTATTTATAAAACATCATAATTGTATCCATAGCAACTATATTAACTTTTCTTTACTAGAAACTTTCCAGGCTGACTAGATATCAATACCCCCTCGTATTGGCTTAAATAGATATGCAAATCATCGCAATTCTAGAACAGGCTAGCAGACAATCCACTTTGGATGTGGAAGTCGCAGTTGGCGGTAAACTAACTGAAACGGGAACTTAAATTTCCTACTTCAGCTATTTTGTATTTTAACGAAGATGATAATGGCTTGTATAATAATAACTTTTGGTTTCAGCAGGCCGGAGTTCCGTAACATTGTGCTGTGTAACTTTATTCCTAGTAGATGCATTGGCTGACCACGACCAAAACAAGGGCCTGGCAGATCTCCGGATGTGACCTCATGGTCATTACTGTGTTAGCATGTTTTGGCGATATATCAGAAGGTACACCTGCGAATTTGGGTGCTTTTACGGCATACGTATGACATCAAATTTTAGCTTACGGGGTTTGGCAATTAAATTGTTGAATAGGAGTTGTAGTACTGAAGTTACGTGAAATTAAGCCAACAGTAAAGCAATACAATATAATAGTTCACAGGTTTATTAACAGAGGTTAGTTAAGAGAAAATCTAACAGCTCTTATTTGCTGCACAGGACATTGGGGCGTACATATTTGTTATGTCAGTCGTCGTGGAGCAACGAGTGAATATTAAATGTTGCTCCAAATTAGGGAAAACTCCTAGAGAAATTTAGGAAAAGTGGAAAACTGTGTACGATGATAACAACTTATGTCGTACTAGTGTGTTTGAGGGTTTAAATGTTACTGAAACGGACATGAAGATGTTCAAGATGAAGTCAGAACCGGGCGTTCGTCGATCTCGGGAAATGCAATTCTGTCGCAAGAATTCGTGAAATTGTGGTGAAAGATCGCCGAATTACCCTGTCAACTATGGAAGATGAGTTGAACATCAATAGGAGTCGATATGACAAATTTTGCAGGACAGTTAGGATAAAAGGAAGATTTGAGTAAAGTTCACTTCGCATAATCTGACGTTGAGCAAGAACAGAGAAGAGTTGCATCGTGCGCAGACTTCATTCCGGCTTGCGACATCGCAAATTTTCGTAAAATTATTATCACTGATAATGAGTCATGAGCAGGGTTCGGATTTATATGTATTCACATATTCTTTTTGCTGTTACATGGAACATCAAAATTTAGGATTTTTACGTTTTAGCATAAAATGAGCTACTTTACAAAGTTTTATTTCGCATATAACTGCATATTTAGGATGTTTACCGCATATTCGCATATTTTACATATTTCGTGATATAGCAGCATATTTCGTACTTATTTTCCGTATTCCTTACTTGTTCTTAAATTTTAAAATATATAGTTTAAAATTCCTGGAATTTTTAAATGGCAAAAATGCGTAGCAACTCTCTACCAGTGAGTGTAAAATGCAACTTTTATTTTCTTATTGTTATTCTTAGAATGGTTTAAAGAAGGTTTGAAAATATTTTACCACGATTTGATTCATATGACTTGTATGGCTCACGCTTTACATAGAATAGCAGAACTGGTTCGAATAGAATATCCCCTGGTCAACAAACTAATTAATAGCGGGAAGAAGCTAAGCGAAGTCGCTCCTGAATTTCCGTTACCACCACAACCCATAATTACTAGATGGAGAACTTGGATTGAAGCTGTAATACCTTATTGCGAAAATTTCAATAAACTAAAAGAAATATTTCAAGAAATTGTTGATGGTTCTAAAGCTGTTTTGGAGTGTAGGATGTGTGTAGCAGATAACAAAATCGTTCAACAATTAGCTTTTATTTAAACACATTATTCAATTTTGCTAACTTCAATAAATATTTGGAAAGTACACAGGTACCAAGTCCATTGAAAACATACTTACAGTTATCTATCAACAGCTTGTAAACGGTTCCGGGAACCATCGGGAAAACTGTTATTTCCAAGCTAGGCGTTATTCTGAAAAGAAACCCGGGCTACAAAACATTCTATAGAAGAAGTAAGATTTTATAGAGTCAAACCCGTCAAATTTAGGCTGCATGAAGCATGCTCCTATAACTTCATGTGATGTAGAACGCTCGTTTTCCATGTACAAACAAATTTTAACTTGCGAGAGATACAATTTTACAATGGAAAACGTAGATAAAATGATGTTTCTTTACTGTAACGTGGAAAAACAAATCATAATATTTTTTATTATTATTTATATTATTTTATGATATAATGATTAATTTATATTTGCAATTATTTTTTAATATGTATGTAACTCTTAGTTCAGGGTTTCTATGTAAAAAAAGTACAAAAGTAAACACTTCCAAGCGATATTTAGTATTCAGTATTTGTCATATATTTTAAATTTTTACCGCATATTTTTAG
Organism: Limonius californicus; assembly: GCA_014611495.1. NCBI lineage: Eukaryota > Metazoa > Arthropoda > Insecta > Coleoptera > Elateridae > Limonius > Limonius californicus. The sequence goes on from JABXWE010013285.1 coordinate 22,619, forward strand.
TTGTTAGCGCATATTTTATATATATTCACATATATTACAGCATATTATAGTAAATTTGTAGCTCATAAAAACTGCATATATAAGAACTTTTTAGCGCATATAAATCCGGACCCTAGTCATGAGTATTTCTGTACGATCCTGTGAAAAAACACCAGAGCATGCAGTGGATTGGAAAATCATAGTCAAAATCCAAACAATTCCGTTTGCAAAAATCCGGAATCAAATCATAAACACTTGATAAGAAATGACAAACATAAGACACAAAAGTAGTCATTTTACGTTATCGTGACGAAGACATTATTGCAGCGCATTTCTCGAGTGCGACCACAATTTCGAGAAAAACGTAGTTGGTTCTTGTGCTATGGCGGCGCCTGCCTATTCTGCACTGATAATGAAATCAGTTCTTATGAGACAGGGCATTATTCTTAAAATTGTTCTTAAAGGGATACGATTTAAGGACATAGACAATGAAAGGAAAAATGTATCCGGTGAATTGAAAGCAGTTTGTTGAAACGCCTTTGCCGACTGATTTCAAAAACATTTAGAAAGTTGCAATAAGTGGATTAAAGTAAATAAAAGTACTTTTGGGTTTACTTAAATTGTATTTCCTTTTATTGTGCCAGTTCGGGAGTTAAATCGCCACTCCCCGTAAATTATTGATAACGTTCAACAAGGATTTATTTCTAGTCGTGGCCATTGTTTTGTTGTACACACATCAATATTAACATCATATACAGTTTAATTGTTATAATTAAATCTATATTGCTAAAAAATTGCTACTTTTAAATAAAATTTTGCTCAAACTCTAACAAGTATTTAAACTAAAAAAATTATACAGAAATATAAAAGCTCTATGAATTCCTCTGAAATAAATATAGGTTATTGTCTAAAAAAAAAAAAAAAAAAACAGGATGATGTCATAAAGAAGCTAATGGCACGAATTTAAGTGTTCAAGAATGTTTTTGTTAAGTTTGTATCGTTCGGAGATTACCCGATTGTTCGTATTTTATAACTACAGCGTGTTTGTCCATATTTTATATCTTACGAGCGAAACATTGTCACTAAATTTAACAGGATCATTAATGTGTAATTCTTGATTTTTCTCGCCCAGTGACCTTACTGGGCAAGGATACGCTAAAACTTTCCGTCTTTCAGGTAGTACAATTATCAAAATTGCGCAATTTAGGAAGGCATTGATGCCTTGCCGGATCTAAGGATGTCCGTTAAGATTACTTTCTGAAGACGGAAGGCCGAGGTTCGATTCCCACGGTATACAATAGCGGGCAGACGTCTTAAGAAAGTGCACATTGCTCTCGCTTCTTTTCTTAACAGCCGCCCATCGGTGTGAAACCAGTTCCATTTCGTCTGCTGCAGTTTATTGTTACATAAGATATGCGTTGGGAACGTTGCAATGTGTTGCTGCTTAGTGCTTTTGGAGGTTTTTGTTATACACCTTCCCACCTAAGTTTGCATCTTCTTTGATATCGGGATCGAACTCGGCAGATGCAAGCGAACCGGTAAAAGGGATTGCCTCGCAACCTGCGGGTTAAAAAGAAAAATGTTGACATGCAATGGCACCGATGACAACTGAACTTTAATTGCTTCACAGTTTTAAATCCGGCTTGGCTTTTTAGAATTCCTGGCACGACGTTTCTTATAACTACATAATAAAAACTGATTGATGTACGGACGTGTACGACATCCTCGGTTTACCGATAACACCGCCTTAATTCCGCTATAAGAACCGGTGGTACAGTGATCACTTATCCTGAGTACCAACTCACCTTATGTGATGCGAGCTTATGCGATCACATTCTTGCTTTTATGTTGCCACTCACAATGCTTGGAATTCTTCTGCTTGTCATTATTTTGATTGTAATCTTTTAATTATTTCACATGTAGATTATTATGTTTCCTCTAGATTCTATGCAGTTGGCCTACAATAGTGCTGGTGAATTTATAATTAATATCTAAAAAACGGATTACAGTTTAAAACTGTTTTGTTCAAATTTGTTATAACAATACAATATTTGATTGTTGCTTAATAAGGCTGAGATTTTGTACTTATCATTAGTTGCCACGTATTTCCATGTGAGATAGGATAATTGAGAACTATTAGACATAACAAGAGATATTGGCCTGTTGTTAATCAGTAGAATGGAACAATAAATTTCAAACGTTTACTAATCAGGTTAAAAGTGCAAATTGTTTTTCACAGTTTTACCAGGGTCAAGTTTACGTAAGTTTTGTAAGTACTATAAAATATGATTGTAAAAAAATCCGATAAGGGTAGGTCATGGAAGGTGAAACGGATGTTTAGATTTTATCCAGATGTACTGTTAACGATAAATTTAATGATGATATTGGCGCTCCCGTGTATGCAACACGTTTGTCATTACGTTTGTAGCAGCGACCAGTTTTTCTTTATCCCAGCAATGATTCGGTTCTTAGACAGAGCTTCTCAACTTAGCATTTCTTATTATGTTTGATTTATTATGCCTTATGTAAAGCTAGATTTTTGAATATTTCGGAGTATTTATTAGTACAGTAAACATTTGTTATTGTTTCATATTTACTATACTATAATAATTATAATATCTCTGATTATCGTTTACTGATATTTTATATGGACAAAGCACAACTATAAATAATCAATCAATAAAATTGTGCCATTGTGGTAAATAATATAACATATAAAACAATAAAATCGAATTTATTTTGTTAACATCTACATTGCTGAAACTACATATTATCAAAATTGAAGTCATATCAGGTAAACAATAAATTTTGTCAGAAATAACAGTTTTCTCGAAAAGCCAACGAGTCAAATGATTTTTATCACTAAATGAAACATACGATTAGCTGTCGGAAAGGATTTTACGTTTCTTAGAACATCGACTACTAATATTAAACTCCATATAGATTTTGTGATCAATTTGCAATACAATTAAAAAACAACTAATTCATAAAAACGCTTGTCGTTGCTAACAGCTGCACGAAAAACTGGTTGCATATTACAACAACTGTTGGTATCATCAATATTTTTCTTTCCGAGTGTACATGCTTTTTATTTGTCAGATATGTTTTGGTTAATTCCATGTTTTGTGTGCGAGTGGTCCTGACCTTGTTAACATATCTATGGAAATTGCTTCGCTATAACATTATTTTGGCCGAGCAGCGCATAATAATAAATTTCTTACGAATGAAGGCGTAAATTCGACTGAAATTCTTACAAGACTCCAAGCACAATGCGGCCATCAATGTTTTTCTAAAAGACAGGTGTTTGACTGTTCTAAATCTTCTAGAGACGGGAGAACCAATGTAGAAAATGAGTCTCATGTACGACGACCTATAACTTCGGTTAATCGTGAAAATGAAGAAAGTGAATGCCCTAAATCAGCAGGACAGTCGGGCAACAGTTCATCAAATTTCTCTAAATTTACGCATTAGCATCAGAATTGTTGAAGACATCTTAAAAATCAATTTAAAGTATCATAAGGTTAGCCCCAGATGGATTCCGAGCTTGTTGACTATGTAACATGCGTTGAATCGTTTGCAAATTACTTTTTCTCTACTGCAGCGGTATGAGAAAGAAAGAGATGATTTTTTGACAACTGATCTAACCTTGGTAAAGTAATGGCAACATTTTTGGGATTCTCAAGCGGTGCTCTTTGTTGATTTTCTTATAGACCGTCGTACAATGAATGCAACCTGTTATTCGATATTTTTTGCGATAAAGTTAAACAGAAAAATCGGAAGCGAAGACAAAGTTCTGACTTTCTCTTAGACAATGCTCGCCTTCATACTGCAAGAATAATTGAAACCATATACAAACGTCAGTGGGACCTTCTTCCACATATACAGTATATAGTCGTCAGCAGGTGTAAACATGCCACATATATAATGATTGAAATAATTCCCCTTTTATTCAGTGTTATTTTTGCACTTCGTATTTGATACTTCTTGGACCAATCCATTATAATAGAATATACAGTCACGCAGAAAGGAAATAGAGTTCTTCAGTACAAGGGGTATGAATATACAAAGTACAGAGAGAACGAAGGTGGAGTCATCATGTGGTGCAGAGTCTGCTTTTCGACCAAGTGTATGGCCTTCTTAACGTTTCAGGAAGACAACATAATTGGTGAGGTTCCACAACATGCCATGATTCCAAACCGCAAGTAGCGCAGGCTAACATTATTATGCCCAAGATGAAGCAGAACATGAAGACAGTTGGCGCAACTCCAAGATATGTATTGGGACATGCATTAACTGACCTTAGTTACGATGTATTGGAACATTTGCCAAAGCAATTTTCCATATCCCGAAATCTTCAAGAAAATGGCACATATTCCGAATCCGACCACAAAAAATTTTCTGATTGCTGAAAATTATGCGGACTTAATTTAGCGCGACACAGGAGCGGACGACCAAGAAAGAATGTTGGTAATTGGAAATGGTGAGGCGCTGGAAGAACTGAATAAGGCTGTTATCTATGGAGACGGAACATTTGACAAAGCCCCCAGCATGTTTTACTAACTGTATACGTGGCATGCTAAGGTCGGCAACTCCTATCCACTTTGCATTTACTTTCTGCTACAAAAAAAGAACAGCGATACGTACCATCGCATGTTCACAATTCTGAAAGAATTGGTGCCCAACATCGCACCCCGAAAGATTTTGATTAACTTTGAGAAAGCATTTATTTCTGCTGCTCGGACTGCGTTCCCGGAAGCTGAAAAGGGTTGCTACTTCCATCTGCCTCAGAGTTTGCTAAGAAGAATCAACAGTGCTAGTTTGAAAACCGCATATGAGTCTGACATCGACGTCAAGTTAAAACTTAAGTATCTGGCTGCTCTGTCGTTTGTACCAGCACAGGACGTGCGGTCCGTATTTGACGACCTAGCTGCAAGATTTCCCGATGATGATAACTACAACGATGTGTTGACGTATTTCTTCTCTAGATATACAGAAGGCGTTGCAGGACGATCACCGCAATTTCCTGTCGCATTGTGGAACCATTTCGAAGCCACTGCGGAGAAAAGTCCAGAAACAACAAATTGTTGTGAAGGCTTCCACAACGCTTTGAACTCCATCTTCCACTGCAGCCATCCTAGCAGATGGAATTTGCTGGATGGAATAAGGCGCGATATTGCTTGCCAACGTTTGTTGCTAGCCAATGCACAAACTGGTCGCCCGGAAGTAGAGAAGGAGAAGTATGAGAATTTCAGCAATCAGGTGGCAGCCGTTGTGCAAGAGTATGAAAATTATGAGGATATGCTGAGGTTTTTACGGCGAATGGTAAACTTGCAGTGATTTAATGTATTATAATTTATATTATATATTATCAGTGGCGGCTCGTGAGTTAAGAAAGAGGGTGGGCACAAGAAAAAACTTACCTATTTTTTGTACATAAAATTCATTCTCCTATTTTGCTTGCTGGAAAAGACGTCTATGACTTTGTTGTCAAAATCCGGGATAGACTGGACGAACATCTTTTCTATTGATAGGACCGCCAATGCGTTCAGTCGATCTTTTTGCACACAATTAACTTCCATCATTGAAAAAACGTCACTTTCGTCTTTGAATTTAAACGCGCGATTGCGCGAAAACAGCGCTCCAAAGTCCAAATTAAAACGTTGACTGCAAATAGGGAACACTTCGCTCGGCGCCCAATTCGACTGGTATATCGCGTATAGCGAAGATAACCGATCGGCAACCGAATCACCTCTACATTGGTACAAATCAGAGTGTTCTCCGGAAAATAGTTTTGAGGCTGTTGTGCTTGTGGTGCGTAAGGAAAATTTGATACCATTGTTAAAATAATGCACTGAATTATATGCGAATTTCTTTCTGTGTTTATCTTGGTGGTTGGGTGGGCACGTGCCCCTGTGCCCTTTAGTACAAGCCGCCACTGTATATTATTATATTTTGTAATAATAGTAATAATAATAATAATGGTTTATTTACTCAGAATTACAAACAAGAAGTATATATACAGTAATAAATTACGCAGGTAGAAAGAGCAACAAAAATAGAACAATATCAACTAAGTAAATGAACATTGAAAACAAATTTCTCATAAGCTAAGCTTGTGTGTGACACAAAAAAAAACATAGGAAAACACGAACAAAGGGAAAAGTGTAGAAAGTTAAATACATAATAACAATAATAATAATAATAATCAATAGGTTTCTCATAAAAATTACAAATGAATGTACTAGAAAATGATAGAAATATGAAATCACGTCTTTAAGCTTTCGTACCATTGGCATTTCTAATTTAATTTAATTTTTTGTTATAATTTTTCCTGTTCTCATTGTTCAGAGTTCTGTTTTATCAACGTTCTTTTATTTCAGTGTTCTCTTTTTTCTTTGTTCTGTTTTTTCGTTGTTGTCTTTTCCCATTGTTCTGTATTTTCAGTGTCCTCTTCCTTCGCTGTTCTCTATTTCCATGTTCTGTTAATTCGTGTTCTGTTCTTTCATGTTCTGTTGTTTCATGTTCTGTTTGTTCATGGAATCGGCGAAAGTGTATTTTTGACCAGGATGAGGGGGACTACATCGAAGAGTAGGCAATATAGTTTTCATTGTTGCAATATTGTATTTATATTTTCATCATAAATAAATTTCCATTTAAATTTGAACAGTCCTACGAACGACACTGTAAAAATATAAATTTAAATGAAGGTCATATTTGTAATTTTTAGTATAAACAACCGGTCGTGCTTCGAGGGTACGTAAAACCGTCGGTCTCTGTTGTCATACGAACATCTTTGACAATCGTAAACCATGTAGTGGAACTTCTCTTCTGTGTTGTACGGGTTAGACTAGCCTCCTGCCCGTCATACGTGCAGAGGGCTCACAGAACCTACTCCATTGTAAGTAATTAACAGGCAATTGACCTATAATCAGAAGAAGTATAAACAACAGTTGTATGAAAACACTTGAGGAAGAAATCAGCATTTTTTATAAGGTAATTAATTTTTTAATTTATTCTTTTTGATTACATGAAAGTAAATTTATGGCTATGCTACTTACATTTTCTTTTATTAAGGACTTCTATCGGAATGCTTTCTTTTTTTCCGGATTTTTGGCGCCGAATTGTTTTTTCAGGCATTGCCACATTTCTGTTATTCTGTTTACATCTACATAAAGACAATTTAGAGATGGTGCGAAGTCATTAAACTTGTTATATAATTTTCATGTTTCTTACAATTTACTTAAATATACAAGGTGATTAAATGTAGAAGACGCGGTCGATGGGAAGAGGAACGTTTGCTGGGCCATGGAAAATAATAAAATACCAAGCTTAAAAAGTTGAATTTAACAATATGATTGAGTTATACTGTTTTGAAGTAATGTTACAAAATAATTTTAAATCATAATTTCGTTATTTTAATATCATTTCGTTTATTATACGCTGTTGTGGTAAAATTTTATTTAATTAATATCTGGTAATCATGTTTTTGGACAACAGTAACATACTACGATGGATATTTTGCTAATATTTTACTTGCAGTGAAAGTCATTGACTTATTCTGATGTAATCACCAGTGTTGACAGATTTGTCTTTTTTATGTCAATAGGTTGTAATTTAAAGCACAGAAGATTGTTTACTGTTTTATATCTTATTTATATAATTCGCTATTTTGTGGCCTTTGGGTATTTTTGCAAATATTAAGATTTCTTTTACTAACATGTTCTTCGCTAATGGTTTTGAGATTTCGTGGAATATTATTTAGATTTATTGAATATGGCATACCAGAATAAATGTTGTCAAATTTGAGTGGATTGTTTACTATGTTTTACATGTGCACTCCACTTTGTCCGGGGGTTAAGGGTCTAAAAACAAACACTAGACTTGTAATGTAATAGAGATAATATTTTTCTTATTTTTTCGCGGATTCGGTACAAACATAATTAGTAATGTAGTAGATACTGTCTTGGTTTTTTATTTTTTAGTAGAATAAGTGCAGTTATTATAACAATTAACAATGTATTTTGATAGTATTTTTACAATAACAAATTTTTTACGTAACAGGCTTAAAAATATGCTGTCTACTAAAACGCCTGTTCTAGTTGATAATAGGTATATAATTACATATCGCATACAGTACACGCCTGTTCTAATTAACTCCTTAATTCTAAGTAGGTTGTTTATACCAATATTGGAGACGTGGGCTTTAAAGGTACTTTAGATAAAATATTTCCAATCTGCTGCCAATTCTTAGATCTCTATCGGCAGCACGTGGTAGAAAAATGCTTTTCCTGTGGACAAACACTTGACAAGAAATAATTTCGCAATTATTGTGCAGAGGTAAATTGGTTCTCGGTAGCTTAACCTCTAGCAGAAAACTTTAACGTTTCAATGCTTCAATGTTAAGTTTATGATAAAAGCTTTTAATTGGTTATCGAAATTTATGACGCATCCAAAGAAATAGAAATGTGATTACTAAATGAAAAGTAAAGTAATCAGCGAGTATAGTTTATCTACATAAGTTGCTTTCTCATACATTTTTAAAATATTTAAGATTTTGCGGATGTGATTTGTGAGTCACATGGTTTTTACTGCGACTTAAATTTGTAATCAGCCTGGTTAGTTTAATTTTTTACACACATTTTCGTTATGTAAGCAAAATTTTATTGTCACAATAGTTATCATGATAAGTAGTAATTAAAATAGGTTATTCTGGAAAAAGAAGGAAACAAGTTAGACATTTTGTAATAACCATTATTGATTACATTATTTAATAACAACGTTATATTTATAAATAACTGGGGAAGTTTGGGATGCTTACAGGAATAACCACAGCTTCCTGTCATTCGGTATATTTTGACCACTGAAGGATTTTGATGATGCTTTGTGGGTTTTTCAGGATACGACTGGTGGTTTTTGATTTTGCATATTCTGATATGTAAATGAGTCTAACAGATGTTACTAATTAAAAAAATCAGAAATATTCTTGTCGAGCAGAATGATATTCATTAACTTGCAAATACTGTTTGCAAGCATTTGCTTTGTTAAATCATTTAAAAGAAATATAATTTACTGTTAGGGGATTTAATTGATTTTATGTGAACTACCTACTAGTTTATTCTAAAACAGATTTTAAACATGGAAAAGTAGGGAAAAGATGGTTTATTAAATGAATTGAAAAACGTAATTTTCAAAACACACAAAACAATTTAAACACGAAATAGAGAGAAAGAAACTCGTGATTAAGAGCTTTTAGGCATCCAAAAAATCGGAATGTTGAAATTTGTAAGAATCCTCTTGCTATACCAGACGAATTTTACGATCAAAATAGCAATTAATTAAAGCCATTGTCAAATAATGTTACGCTGTTACACATGTTTATAAGATCAAGTATCTTGTTAAAATAATTGTTGCTGACATACTTAATCTACATTTTACTAATCCTTTACTTTCTATTTTCTGCAAATTAGATTTCTACAGGTAGGAGACGAACTCGCTAATATAATGACAGTACGCCCAAGTACGGTTGCGATGAACGCGAGACTCCAATTCAAATTCGTTTTTGCGGAAAGAATATCTCTCACTTTTGTTTTAACATCCGGAATTTTTCAAAACTCTATGTTGTGGTATACAGTCGAACCTCGTTAAGTCAAAGTTGAGGGGAAAACATAATTAATTTGATTTATCGAAAATTCAAGTTACCAAGAACAGCTCAAAAATTACAAACATATTTAATCCCTATTCTATTGCAAGAATGGAAAATATGATGCCTACAATGAATGCTGCACTATACTATTTAAGTTCAATTGACATTCTGTCACCGAAATGTAAAAGGTCCTTGACGGAAGACTACTTTAAATCATGTTGAGGTAAAAACTTGCAATTAGTTCTGAAAAATTTAACTTCGAGTTATAGAAATATTTACTAATAGCGAACCTAGTCTAGGGAATAATACATATATATTTTTGCAGTAACCTATATGATATGATCTCAGAGTCACTGGAGCAGTTGGAGCAAACTGTGTAGTCTCGACGCTATGGAACAAAGTAAACACATGGAAGGCACAGGAAATGCAAGAAAATTTGAACATTCAGAAATTAGTTTGTAAAATTCAATTCAGCGTTATGTGTGCTTTCTTAAATAACCAAAAACACATTAACTTTAAACAAATTTACAGATGACATATAACTTTATTAATCAATAATAAACACTTTAAACCATCAAATAGCGCTTTTTTATTCTTTATAATATTTGTTTGTATAAATAAATAAAACCCATCTTATTTTACTCTTAAATGGATGGAATCACTTTGACGTTGGTAAAATTTCATGCAGTATATAAATTTAAAAACTGCACAGCTTCGGCGCGCAAATAGCTGACCTCTGTCTGGTGTTCCACTCGTGCAAGCGTAAATGTTTTTGAAAAAATTGTAGCAGTAGAACGTTTTTTTAATTAATCCAAATCTTGGGCAACAAGCAAGTAGATTAATTTTATATTAATTCCCTTTTTGTAAATATCCAATATATCACTTGTAATAACTGACATTGGTAAAAATAAAATTATAACCCCCAAAATTGACTTGAGGTAAACATTTCTTAAAGGAAGTTTTTAACTAATTTCAATATAACATAGCACTTTGGTTTCGTTTATTACTGATGCTTATTCTTGTTAATTTTGTAGATGTAAAATCTACTTGAAGATGATAACATTCTTCCTGGTTGTTAACCTAATTTTGTTTATCAATACGCAACAGAATGACGATCAGAAAATATTCGAAGAACGATGAACGCTATCTTCGAAATGCGACGAAATTCAAATTTTTGAGTTTTGCAACATCTTAGTTGTAATTACAAAGAAATATTTTAAATATGTACTCAAATATTAACACTTTTATTTTATTTCAATAACACTTAATTACAAACACTAAATACAAATGTTTGCGGAGCTGCAGAAAAGCGTGTGTTCAGCTTGGTGGTAAAAAAGCAGTTATCCACTATTACGAACTAAACTAAACTTTTTTTACCCGTTGCCAAGGAAACGGCGTAGGAATGCAAACATATGAATGCGACTAACACAAAATCAGCCAATCAGGTCCAAGCATAAATTGACCAAAATTTTACAAATATTTATAAATTACAATAACTTTTTTATAAATAAATTTCCATCAAAATAAAGAACACCTCTGTATTACACATAAAAAATGAACATTTTGATACCTCACTTGGTATTATTTTGATAATGCATTTAGAAATACACAAATATTATTACTTTAATTTTCAAATAAATTCATTAAAATGAAATTAAATGCTGATAAAATTCATCTTATAGCTTCTTTACATACACTATCACGTTACTATATACATATTTTTCTCAAGAGAAAAGTTAAAGTTCAACACAATTACAAATTAGGATGTAGCTTTCAAATTGATTACACGTTTACTCATATTTTATTAATTACAGTTCAAGAATGCACAAATAAGACTGACATGAGACTTATGTAAACATATTGTTTTTTCAATTGATCTACTTATTACAATCCTCGCTCAGAATATTTTGCATCCTGTAATACTTTCTTAATTTTTTTATAATGTTCTTTCCTCTTTTGTTTGCCTAACAAATTATTAATATTTAACCTTAATATGGCATTTTAAGGAAGGCATAAAATTAAAATTAACCATAACATTTGTTTTTACTAAATTTGTGCGTAGAGTATAATGATTCCGTGAACGGCAAATAATGTGAATAAACGATTTTTATTACTCTCTTGAATAGTGTGGTACTCTCGGTGGTAGTATTTCGCTAATTATACTAAGCGTCATGGAAATCATGGTTATCCTGATATTTTTTTTATTTATTACCCGTAACAAGTTAAATTGAGTGTAGTTGATATACAACTAAATGTGCATTAAGAAAAATAAACAAATAATTATTTCAGATTCCATCTCAACATTCTCATTTTAAATGGAAAACCTTATACAGGGTGTTAATGAATACCTGTTACACATTTATAGGGTATGAAGGAGATTCAAAATAGACCACCATATAATAAGAAACTCATATCCGGAAACGCACCGTTTTCGAACTACATGTTCTTATAACAGCAATTATCTACTTGAATGTTATTTAATTGGGCCGTACTTTTTTTCCTTCATTTACTTGCTCTTCTTGCAAAAAATATTGCCAGAACTGTTGGAATAAGTACTATTGGCGATTCGTCAACAGATGTGGCTCATGTGCTCAAGCTGAAGTATTCGGTGACTGTATTGGATTGGTCGAGCGTGATCAGTAGTGTTGCCGCCATACTCCCCGGAGCTAACTCCCCTCAATTTTTCTTTATAAAGCCTTATTATGTCTGGTTTAGGTTGCAGCGCAAGAACTTCAAACAACGCCCCGCATTGTTGAAAGAGTATACCAAAATATGTTTCGGATGTGCAATGTTTCCATTTAAGTTAGTGGTCGTCATTTTCAGAAATTATTGTAGTGTTTGACAACAGTAAAATATCATGAATATTACTTGTAGTGTAGTTCAGTCTTAGCTCGAAAAGGTGCGTTTCCGCATATGAGTTTCTTATTAAAAGTTGGCCTATTTTGATTCCCCTACATACCTTATAAATTTGTAACGCGTATTCATTAATACCCTATATGTATATTAGAATTTGTTTTGATATAAAGTTTGTATTGAGCGTGGTGATATGACATATGCACGTATACAGGGGCTTAAATCAAATGTAACTTAAAATAAGAATTATACGGTGGGTTTTAAACTTGATCTTCCCGTTTACATACCCGAAATTTTTACCATTGCACCATACAAACTGACGTAGTTTATTTGGGGAAAGATGGCCTAAGTAAAAATTTAGTTCCTGGACAATTTTCATTAGTGTATAAACGATTTAAACTGTAATGCGTTGTAATAAGGCAATTTAAGTGAGTTTTGATGGTAACAGCAGTACAATGTTGCATGATATTGCAACAATATTAACAATAGGAATAAACAACCCAAAATGTATTTGGTGTAAGCAATAGCCGTCCAACGAAATTCCAAAATTTTATAAAAAATATTCGATTCGTTAACAACATGTAATTAATATTGTAAGAGTCAACATTATACATCTCTACATAAACAAATTTTACCACAAGTAAACGTGGTAAATAATTATGTGAAGTTCTTTAGAACGGATGAGTGAAAGGTTTCCTTCGTAGTTTTTGTATCTATACCTTCCCTTCTCTTAGTATGCAGCGTTGAAGAATGCATTATTTATATATGTGATTTTATGGTTATTATTTGAGTAATCACAATCTACTAAAAGCGGTTGTAACTGGAAATACCTACCGTTGGAAGTGAAGAAGTTTAAGGATAAAAGAAGTAAAAATGTCGAAGGTACAACTATTATTTTCAAAAATTGTTAACCAGTTCTTTAAAAATTAAGAAAAAAATATAAATAATTCTAATATGTTGGATCCTATTCACACTGAAGTTTAAATGTGTTCAAATAAACATTTAAAAAAAGTTATAAACATCGACACAATCACAAATAAACGTGTCTTTTATTGGCAGTCGTATATTTTATAATTACATGTTTGTTAAAAATTCAAAAAACGGAATATTTTCCACCGCCACTGACTTTTTCATCTATAAAATGTTGATGAATGAATCAATTTCAGTGACTCCTACACCCTTAATAGAATTTTGCGTTTTTCCAAAAGATAAGAAAATAAAATTATACAAACAACTATTAATAAGCTCTTTCGTTTTTCTCTTTGTTTTTTTATTAACACGTTCCGTATCATTCCATTACAACAGCATGCACCGTATATGGTACATTGGGCTCTATACTAATTTTTTTAGCACAACGCCCCATGACTCATATAGACAACACACAAGTTCAGACTTGCATTTCCATATGTGCAATTTGCCGTCAGTAATATAGTGGATTATTGTGTAAATGAATGTCGGTGTAGTAATATATTCTCACTATAGTTAATTTTTATTAGTTTATTTTTTCAATACTATATACTATAATGTGGAACAATAAAGGATCACTAATCGATGCCGAACTACAAGCTAAAATTGACGAAATGAGTGATAGTGCTAGTGAGGAATTTGATGATGATATTGGTGATGCAAATTACTCTTCTGAAGAAATGCCTTCGAGTGATGAAGAAAGCAAAGGTAGTGATAGTTCTGAAGTTATTGAAGAAACCACCAATGCTAACAACACAGATACAATTTGGTTTACTGAAGTTACGAATATTGCACGATTACTTTTTACTGGTCAGTCAAGCTGCCAACAGAATATGCAAACAGAAAACCAGGAGATTCAACCAGTTGATGTTTTTAAAATAATAATTAACCATGATATTGTCGATCTAATGGTTTTGGAAACTAACAGATATGCAACGTAGCTTTTACAATCTAGTAGGCAATCTCGCTCTAATCGTATGTCACGCTGGAAAGATACAGATAGGGACGAAATCGAACGATTTATTGGTAAGTGTACTTTACTTTTATTCAACTGCAAAATAAGTAAAAAATACTACTTTCACAGGATTGCTTCTCTTAATGG
>JABXWE010013286.1:0-40132 GCA_014611495.1 Limonius californicus
AACGTTGCCAAGTATAATATTCTTTAAGTGTCTCGTGTGAGGAAACTAAGCACTATAGGAAGTTCGTGTTAGTGTTTTTGAGGACTGTATTTCTTACAGAAGAGTGCTACCTGAAGCTTTTAAGGTATTTAAAGGACACCCTGTATATCGGTACACAGATACAAATAGCAGAACCGCAGAGAATAATGTCATTACAAATTGTTTCATGCACTAGCATTAACAAAAAATTAAATTTATATATAATTTTTTTTAAATTGTTCGCGCCCGAGAATCGAAACGGGGCTTCTGGGGTGACAAACTGGCACTTCAACACATCGGTCTATTCCGTCTATTTGTTGTACCGTGTCATTGGTACATATAATAGTGGTAAACAGCGAATGGAGTTCTGTAATTATATTAACAATTGGTACAGTTAAACAAATTAACGCCCTAATGATTGCAATAGATAACAGTTAAAACGAGTCTGTAACTGCGAAATCCCGCATATAAAAATATATGGGCAGACGGTATCTGAGCAATTCTGTATTGCTGGTATGTGATGTCAATTATATGTTTCCGTACTAATTTGAACTTATAGACCAAATCCACAACTTTTATATATTTACTATCTGTCCCAGGATTCTTGCTCCTGACGTCACACGCGGATGTGTATGAGTTAAGATTAACTACCAAGTTGGTAATTTAACAACTATAATAATGAAACTTCCGATCAGTTGTCAAAGTCAAAAAGTGAGGTTAGGTGGCCCACCATTTACTTTCTCTGCTTCAAAGTAGGTACTCTAAAAGCAAAATAATCATTGCTTGGGCTTGAGAATTTAAACGTTTGCCGGGCATTGCTGTAAGGACTTCAAAAGTGCTTCTAAAAACAAACATTTGTGCATAACCTAACCAAGAAATTTACGAAGCCGACTGATAACCTGATATGAAAAACGCTTGTCAACACAAGGAGTTCTGAAAAGAACTGTTTGTAATTCTAATGAAGGTCAGGAAAACAGCGAAAACCGACTTGCACCACAAAATAAACAATCGGTACAATTTGACACAAACACGAAATCAAATTAAAAACTAACTTCATAAGACGGTTGGCGGCCGACCAAACTTAGACAGTGCTGTACTATTTCTGTTTCACTCGTATGTATTGCCGGGCCTATTAGGCACACGTCGTAACTTAACTGGCGCGATAGCAGAAATCAATTTCTGTTGTTTTCTCTGTCTATCACACGGTAACAAATGCAAAAGTGCTAAACAGCTATTTCTTTTATTACTTCATATGCAGATGACGTCAGGAGCAAGAATCCTGGGACAGATAGTATATATATATATATATATATATATATATATATATTTATTATTTTATATATATATATTGCTGTAGTATACCCCCTTACCTTATTTAATACGTTCAACAAACAAAGAAAGAAATTACTGTGAATAACGTACTAAAATTACTGAAGGTAACTCACAATTTAAACCACGGCTATATGAGACTCACAGGGTAAATGCTGAATTAAGAACTCGCTACAATTCTGTTTAATTTAGAAAAATTGATGAATGTACGGTAAAACACAATAAAAAAGTTTTAATTTCAAAATCCATATTACGAGTGCCCAATGATTTTACAAATTTCAAAACTATCAACTAAAAATATAACTATTGATTAATTTCACTTTATTGTCAAAACAAACTTTAAAATGTCACCCACCTTATTCGTCGTCACAAACACTTATCGCCTTCCTCCTTCTTCAAATAACCTTCCATTAACTCCAAAATACTCCTACCAGCAGTCCAAATCTACTTAATCACCACCCCGGCTCCGACTGTAACTCAATCCAATATCGTCTTCTTATCCAAATTTGCAAACTTCTAATTTTATTTTCACTCCTACTAACTTCTCTTTGATATAAATTGTTGTTAAACCTTTTACAAGAAATTATTCTTCTTCAAGAACCAATTCAAAAATTTATCTACAGTTCATAAGAAACTTTATTCTCCATATCAAATACATAAAGCACACGCCTTTCTTTTCTTCTAATCTTTAATCGTAACTGATTAAATAATAATTTTTTGACTTTTATCAGTAGATAAATAAAATTACGCAGCTTTCATTTTCTAATATTCTTCGTAACTAATCAATAAATTTTATTTTTTTCTATTCTCAAATACGATCAAAATTCATGAAAACACAACCTCCTATCTATAAATAAATTACATGATAACAACAACCATCGGTACAACTCACGTTATGGATAAAATTTATCAAACATTAATAATAAATAAATAAATGATCTAAAATACGTTTTTGAATAGATTTGGGCCAAAAATGAAACAGATTATAGAAAGTTCCAAATCAACATCATCCCTGGTTTATTATCATAGTATAAAGTTTATTGAAGAAAACTAAAATGTTAAAGCACCATCATCTGCCAATACGATATCACAATAATATTTTAAGAGAAATCTTAAAGTAAACCATTAAAAAGTAGAGTGATACAAAGAACAGTGTTCCAACCAATGATCAACACTAAAAGATTTAGTTTTTGAAAAATAAATTGTTATAATCAGTTTCTATAAATTACTTAATCTCGTCGAAATCCCGCATAGAAAAATATATGGGTAGACGGTATCCGCGCAACTCTGTATTGCTGGTATCCGATGTCAGTTAAATGTTTCCGTACTAATCTGAACTTATAGACCAAATCCACAACTTTTATATATTTATATTATATATATTTATATACACGCTTCGTTTCATATTAAATGCACCACCCATTAAAAATAAAGCTACAGGTTTGAAACTTTGCTAAAATAATATATCATTATTGCGTATGAAATGATCAGGTTTTCATAAAAAAAGGATTAACAATTATAAGAAAACAATAACAACAACGGAAACAAAATTAATATATGTAACATCGGCATGAACAGTAATGCAAGCATTTCCTCATCGTGGCATGCTTTCTGTCAAGTAGTCTATGTTCTCCTGGGGTATCTCGTTCCATATAACCTCAAGTTGGTGTCTCAACTCGTCAGTTATTAGGAGCTCTTGGCAATAATCTTAGTCGCCGGCCCATCATGTCCCAAAGATGTTCGATCGGCGATAAATCCGGTGATCGCGCAGGCCAGGGCAACATTTGCAATTGTGTTTATTGGACGTGCGTTCTGGTAATGTTTGCAGTGTGTGGACGTACATTATCCTGTTGGAAAATACCGTTTGGCAACGTCTGCATGAATGGTACTAACACCAGTTCCAGGACATTATGAATATGGCGATGAGCATTTAAAGTGCCTGAGATGAACACAAGGGGTGATCTTCTACCGAAACGAATCGTACCCCAAACTATAACTCCAGGTGTTAAAGCTGTATGGCGTCCTTCAACAAAATATAGATTTCGTCTTTCTCCTCGATATCGGCGTACCTTCCTACGGCCGTCATTTGTCCACAAACAAAATCTTGATTCGTCACTGAAGACAATGTTGTTCCATTGCTGATTCCAATGCTGCCGCTCTTGACACCAAGCAAGCCTAACAGTCTGATGTGCAGTTAAAGGGAGCCGTTGGAATGGATGGAATGATCGCAGTCCAAAAGAAGAGATTCTTCTGTAAATTGTTGCCATTGACACGCGGCGGTGAAGAGCTCACATCCAGTCTACAACAACAGACCTTGTTGTTTGAAAGCGGTCTCGTGTAGCCATTCTTCGAAGAAGTCGATCTTCACGAACATTGCTGCTACGTGGAGGTCTACCAGCTGGACGATGTCACTGAATACCTTTTTCTGACCAAGCTGGCCATATTCGTGCAACTGTAGTGTAGTCCCGATTTACCCTTCTACCAATTTCACGAAAAAAAAGTCCAGCGTCTTTCATGCCGATAATTCGACCTCTATCAAAATCGGAAATGCGGTTAAAATTTCTATGTTATCTTACTGGAGGCATTTTAAAACATTAATTCTGTCACAAAATGTAACAAAATCTCGAAACAACTAATTAATATTTACTAGATCACCCAGTCCTACTGGTAGAAATGATTTTTCGAATTTCGAGCTGCTTGTGAATGAATGTGTGTGTAATGGGTGGCATAAGCATATATGCTAATTGCAACTAAAGGCAACACGGAGAGATGTACATACAATGTATGCCCTCGCTGCAGTTGCGTTAAAAGGAAGTTTGTTTGTGTATATTTGTCTACTGTTGGTACTCTTATAGTAAACAATATTTAACTGCATTTTCTAAAAATAAATATTTTTATAGAGCAATTAACTCCAACTAAAAACAATGAATAATATTCTACAATAGCGTTGGAAATGTTTACATAATAAATTGCACGTGATAATGTAATCAAAAATCGGACTAAATCCTCAACACAAATTTAATAATAGAAATTTACATTACCCCACACGTTTTACTGTGTCTGTCCCAACATTTTCCGATTATATAATTCATTCATCTCAACGGACTAACACGTAACAATGAATTGTTCACCCTTTATTACTATAATTAGGGTGAAGTTTGCTTCTGTGAGCTTAACCTACTGTATCTTTTCTATATAATTTCCACTAATACCCCTGTTTTCATCTACAATAGATTATAAGACTAATTTAACTGGTATGTTTTAACTTATAAACTTGTAATAAAACACTCAGTTTACTGTTTCTAATAATATCTCTACAATAACACTTATTCAGATTCACAATTTATCCATGTACAAGCAATATCCCTTCGAAGGTGACAGAATGCATTTGTAACTATAGTTAAAACGTTTATTTTAGCGAACATAAACATCCCTCTTCTAAATGTTAAAGGACGTTTTCTAAGTAACCACGCTGGCACTGACAGAGAACACCAACAATGTTTGGTCTTCCCACAGCAGGTTGCATTATTATTATAGACGGTGTTAATAAACAATACCGACAGTCTCTCAAAGGAAATTCAGAATGCCAAAATACTAAAATAGGTAGTTCATTTAAATAATCGTCCAAACACGTTTTCTTATAGAATTAAGCGTCTGAAATGGAAGCTACCTAATCACTTTTTTTCAGTAACTATTGCAGTAAAAGTTATAAATATGTTTAACATTGACACTAGAGAATAATTTTAGTATTTACACATATATTAAGTTATTTTTGTATTTAGTATAGTATATTATCATAAGTGTGTTACATTTTTCCAATATCTTTATAATATTGCATTTTCTTGAAAAACTTTCTATTCTACCTACAAAAAGTCGCTTAATTTACCTGTAAACCTCATAGTTCAATAGTTAGGAATAATGCCTTTACCGCGAAAGTGTTAATACATTCTGAGTTGGAACTTCGCGCGCTACTTTTAGAATGCCATAAACTGTGGTAAGGTAAGGGAAACTCAAAAGTACTAGTAATAAAATTTAATTCTAAACATCCTGCATTAGTACCTTCAAATGTTTAATTTGGATTTTTAGTTTAATTGGGCAGATAGGCGAGAGCTGGAAAGCTCCTATGTTTTTTTTTTATTGGCTTACTACAATTACGGGTAACAATAGAAAAGTTAGTTTACCCACATAGAATTACTAGCAAATACACAGGTAAGGTTCTTACCGCAGTCGATTATATTTTGGTAAACAATCGTTGAAAGGTAACTGCAATAGCTAGTTTAATGGTACCTGTAATATAGTTTTATACCTTTAACAAATATGGCGTAGCTTAGCTACAAATTTCACTAGTGCAAGTAACTACTTTTTGAAAGTAACTTTCTCAACATTGGATACGTTACATTAAATGGGTGAAAAACTAGAGTCAATTTAGGTTATCAGAATAATAAAAGAAGTCTAAATATCTGAAAATAATACGACAAATCATGTTTAAAATTCTAAATTATCTATAATATGAATGCAAAGTTTATAATTAAGAAGGTATTGAGTGTAGAAAGATGCCATAAGTAGTGGCAAACTAAGGGAAACCCCAAATTTAATTCTGGACATTCTGCATTAGCATCTTCGAGTGTTTAAAGTAAATAATAAAAACAAAAGCTGCAATAGCTATTTTAATGATACCTGTAGTATAGTTACATAATATTAACGTAGATTAACTACAAAATTCACTAGTGCAAATAACTACTTTTTGAAGGTAACTTTCTCAACACTGGATACTCTACATTGGATAGGTGAAACGTTAGCGTCAATTGAGGTTATCAGAACAATCAAAGATTTTAGGAGTCTCAAAATAAAGAGACAAATCATATTTAAAATTGTAAATCATCTGCATGGATGTAAAGTTTACAGTGTACTGTGTGCATAAAGATGTCAGAAGTAGTTGCAAACTAAGTGAAAACCCAAAGGGCCCAGTAATAAAAGTATATCCGGGACATTCTGCATTGGCATATTCGAATGTTTACAGTAAATAAAAATGAACAAGTAGCTGCAATAGCTCGTTTAATGGTACCTGTAGTATAGTTACATAATTTTAACAAACATATCGTAAGCTTCACTACAAATTGCACTAGTGCGCCTAACTACTTTTTGAAGGTAACTTTCTCAACACTGGATCCGTTAATTACGTGGTGAAACGCTAAAGTCGATTTGGGTTATCAGAACAATAAAAAAAAATCTATAATGGGAATGTGGATGCAAAGTTTATAATTACAGATAAAATTGGGTGTAGAAAGATGTCAGACGTGGTGGCCAACTGAGGGCAACTCAAGAGGGTCCAGTAATAAAATCTGATCCTGGACATTCTGCATTGGCATCTTCAAATGGTTAAAGTAGTGATGAGAAAATGATTTCAATAATCGAATGATTAGTATTCGAATGATTTAATAATCGAGATAATCATTCGAATTAATCGTTCTAATCCAAAATGCACATGCAATGCTAGAACTGTCTCGCATCCTGCCTGTCGAATGATGACTCCCTGGCACTCCCGCTCGAATTGTTTTCTCGGTTTGCGAGTAGATTCTGTTCTGTATTTATTTAAATTTCGTCATAACGGTTTCGGCTACGTACTCAACAACCCCATTGATGCGTAGCTTACTAGCTACCTGGTGTTGCAGCAACGGTGTCTTGCGGTATGCATTGCAGACATGCTAACGTTGTGCAATGCCCCACCCGATCCCACCCTATCCCGTAAATTCCTACCCACCTACTGGCATGGGGTGGGCCTGACGTATCCAAGAGTGACCCTCGAGTCGGCTCCATGTCAGATGATGATGATGATGATGACACTGTAAGATTAACCTGATTGCAAATGCCGTTTTATGGTTTTCCGTGTTATATTATAAGTTATTAAATATTAACAATGTTTTATTATAATTTAATTATAGTTAATATTTTTACAAGCGTAATCATGCCGACCAATTTAGCCACTAAATTTTTTAAACGGAAATTAATATGAAGAACCTGACAGATTATAAATGAAAAATTTTATTAATATTTTTGAATTTAAGTATGGAAAGTAGAAATAAACAATCGTAACTTAAGCCTGCCCGGTTCGAAATTCTAAAAACTAATTTTGCTAACTCAGCTACGACCCTATCGCACAAAACAAGTCAAATATGTTACTTTGTGGTTTATCTTATAGTATTTTTTTTAATTACAAATTCAATGGAATACTACTCGAATTATATACTAACACAATTTCGATTACCAATCAAACAACGAAGCGATAGTAATCCAAGAAGTATTTATCAATCGAATGAATTATTAGCATCTCTGTGATGCATGCATAACCAAATATTTCGAATAGCTTCATTCGAGATGCGCGCGCCACTAAACGAACTTATTCGAGAAGTTTTTATCATTCAAATGAATTACTTGCATCTCGTAATATCTCTAGCTATGTTGCATAATCGAATATTTTAAATGATTTCATTCGAAATACGCTCATCATTAGTTTAAAGTAAATTTAAATGTAGCGTGTAGCGTAACTTAAGTAGCTAGAAATTTCACTAAGTAGCTTGAAGTGTAAGTATAGTTAATAGTGAGCTACAGGATTAAATAGAATAGGACAACAAAAATACTGTGTCTCCCTTTTTATTACATACTTACTTACTTATATGCGAATATTAAATACGCCCTAAGTATTTCGCCTAACCACGAGTTGCCGAAACATAAAACGAAGTTCCCTAAATAAAAGAAAGATGCAGATATGCTCGTTTACCTGTTTACAACCGGTCTAAGAGCGAAATTGTATATACACAATTGAAAAATTCTATATAATATTCTAATATGAAATAAAATTAGAAACGAATAGATGATATCACAATAAAACGAATACCACGTTATTTACTAGAAGAAAACAACGAAGTTATATAAAGTAAAGGAAATATTTGTTTTTATTAAAACAACGAATCGGGTTTATCAATTAAAAGCAAACCGTTTCGTTTGAAAACTCCCTTTGTTACATTTAGAGTCCGTACTAAACAATACCCATAACACCGTGTACATACTGCATTTATTGTGCTTGGTGTTTTAAAGAAGTTACCCTTATATTTTATTACTCACGCCAGTTTCTTCAATATTTAAAATGTTTCTAGTTTCGTGTTCCAATAAAGATAAATACATATTTAATTTGCCACTTTCGCAATTTTTATTACTTGCTTTGTTACTTACTAAAAATTTGTTTGTCCAAGAATGCACTGCAAAAATAGTTACTTTTATAAAGTAATTCTGTTACATTTCTGCATGATAATTAACTTCTTAAATTGCTAACTTACATTATTGATCAAGCAACTCTAACTTCTAACCGCTTACTTTTCAAAGCAGCTTGGCGCAGCTCCATTCAGAAGACTGTTGTTGTTGTTGTTGTTAATTAACATCTTATAACAGTGAAGCATCTAGAATGTTTAGAAAATGTGTGCTGTACTTTGATCATTAAATGTTGCTTATTATTAGCAACTTTCAGAAACTTACATTGGAAGATAACACCTACTTTTTTGTTCTAAATGAAGTACAGATATGGCTCCCTCATAAACTTTTAAGTTGGATCTTAAACACCTATACCTAAACCAAACAATATCTCAGATACACTTTGTCTTTCAAAAAATTTAAACAAAATGTCCAAGGTACGATTTTGTCAATTAAAAGGCCCTTTTAAAGGCTGCAAACTAAACCAATAGAGCAAAAGTTGGGGATATCTAAATGTTTTCAAGTGAAACACGTTCTCTATTGCTTAATCAAGAAAACTCAGTCAATTTTAAAACCCACCTTCAAACATTGACTTTTTGCAAATTGTTTTGAATTAATATTTTATTATTAAACGTAGACGTATTGGCTACAGCCTTTTTAAAAGAAAAACCTACTAAAAACTGAAATGTCACAACCCATCCAGTAAATGTTCAAACCCATTTCCATCTTGTTCAGAACATCTTGTAAGTGTAACTGAAATCAATCAGAGATTGTTCTTCTAAGTTCACGAAATCACACCTTGGTCATTTTCATTTATCATAAAAGTTTATACAGAAACCTAACCGGACAAAACATGGATAGTTGCATTTATAATTATAGAGTTGGTATTAACTTCTTGTATAACTGGAAGCCGTTGGAAGTCGCCAATATTTTCAGTGACAATAAAATATCTGGTAATCAAAGTATATCTATTTTCAAATTCCTACAAGTTTCTCATAAACTTGTAATGAATTTGGTCATAAGACACCCTCTTATATATATATATATATATATATAATACATAAACATGGCGACAAATTGGGGAGGCCTACATCCAGAAATGGATTGAAGAGGGCTGATGGATATGTATACAGGGTGTCCCAAAACGTACCGGCAATATTTCAACGATGGATTCAAGAACTTATTTAGAGACGAAACGCAAAACATAAACATATAAATACAATATACAAACATACAAACATAAGCATATGTCCTAAACGTAACCGTTAACGAGTTATTGTTTACTTCATACATCATGTGTCTAAAATTTTAGTTTTTTCTGAAATACATTTTTTTTATATATTTTTATTATTTTATTTGGAAAAAATGTTCAAAATTATCTCCATTGTGTACGATACACAAAGCCGCACGTGGCAGAAGAGATCGCTGCGTTCTTAATATGGTTGCAGGATTGTTTCTAATAATATCGGCAGCCTGCTGCATTCTTTGGCGTAGATCTGCTACCGTGTGCACCTCAGTTGCATAAACAATCTGTTTCATGTGACCCCAAAGAAAAAAATCTAATGGAGTCAGGTCCAGCGAACGCAGTGGCCATACTACGGACCCTCCTACTCCAATCCATCTTCCCGGAAAATGTGCGTTAAGCCAAGCTCTAACATGAAGACATTGCACGTCTAATATTTAATGGCACATCTTCCAATAATAAGGGTAAAAATCTTCTAGAAAATATTCGTAATTCACACTATTCAAACGGTGTGCCAGTTCAAATGGTCCAATCAGACGATCATTAAAGATACCAACTATCACATTAACACTAAATCTATGTTGAAAATGCGAGCGTATTCTTAATTCCTTATGTTAATTCTTCTGATAGTGAAAAACTGAAAAGGCTTGTGGATATATTTCAATAATGAGGATTTTCAGCAGCCCATTCATGAAAATTATGATATTATTGATACCATCTCGTGTGAAAGAAGCTTCATCGTCCATAAAATATGCGGTAGCTTTTGATTACAATTTGTGCCCAGTTACAAAATCTTAAACGAGCTTCAAAATCATTACCTAGAGCTTAAACTCTTTGATGATGATATGGATGTAAGTGAGCACTTCTTATTATTCTCCAAAACTGGTATCTACATATTCCAGTACGTAATACAATTCTTCATACACTTAAAGACGGATCTTCTTGTAATAAATCAAGAATTTCGTTATCATCTTTTATGGTTCTACGGACAACTCTTTGGCAGACTGCATGTCTTGCATTGAAAGTGCCATGTTCCCTCAGCTAACGATGTGAATTAAATAAAACTGCATGCGTAGGCAGTCTTCTATTGGGATATCTTCTACGATATTCTTGTTGTCCTGCTAAAGCATTTCCATCACACAGACCATAAACATAATGAATATCTGCATATTCTTCATTTGAAAATAACATTGGCATTGTGAATCACTTATGAATTACGATGGGAATAAGGATACAAAGAAGAAGCCAATAATTTCAGTATCACAGTAATTCACTGTAAAGTTACAAACAATAATTTGTTAAAACGATGTTCAAATGTTATCAAACAAAAGACGCGATCATGGCAACTAGATCAGTATTTCACAAATCCGTTGAACTAAAATGTTTTTTCTAGTTTCTATATATTGTAATTTATCATTTTATTATTATTATTATTTTATTATTTAATATTTGTACCTATTTCTGATACACCCTGTATATATAGTATATGTGTGCATACATACGAAGAACCGAGGAACAGAAAATTTATTATTAAATCAATTTGACGCAAACCCAAAACATACGTTTATTCTTCCCACTGTCAGTATAATTATCAATGAGTTCGCCATCAATAGTATCTATATCACTATGTGTGAATAAGTTTCGATTCAGATATGGTATTCGGTATATTAGTAAAAATGAAACACTTCTTTCAACATTATTTTCAATAGGAATGATTGGAGACGGTGGCACTTTGTTCGAAATCCAAGTCCATTGTACTTCAGTTGTTGACTTGGTAAAGGACTTATCTCCAGAGATATTCCTCAATCAAGTTACTTTAGTTAGTTCAAGTTCCTACTGAAGATGGCAGGTTAGTTGCTCAAATATCGTAGCGGTAAGAGGTTTTCCAAAGTTTATATTATTTTCAAGTATTTCAATTGTTTGAGGATTATATTGACTATTTTAAAATCTATGAAAATAATGCATTATCCTGAAAAAGAGAAACTGTAAACTGATATTATAACTGATGTAGCGACATTTACTTTTAATTTGTAAAAGTAATTTTGCGGCTGTGGCAAATTGTATCCATATAAATAAAATCGAAAAAGTAAATGCATCACTTTAGAAAATAATTGTTTGCTACGTCTGCCAGTCTACTTATCATGGTTTTTCATTAGTAATATTTATATGTCTATCTATGGATAAGTCTTAATTCAGATATGGTTTTCTGTATGGAAGAGAAACTCAACTATATTATCAAATTTTTAAATTCTTTAGCGATATTGAATATCTTACAATCTATGAACATAATACAATATCATGAACGAGAAATACTGTTAACTATATACAGACGTACACATATACAAACATTCAACGTTTCTTAAAAATTAGTACCTACCTACTACATTTACGCAGGGTCGGTCTTCCAGATGCAAGCATTTTTTTAGCGTCCCAGACCAGTATTAATCAACTTTTTTCAATTTTTCTTCTATTTGGGCAATATGTGTATCAATTGTAATATAGAACAAATACACCTCAATTCTTCCATGGGATCTTTGATACTTCATCTTCTGCCTATGCAGAAAATAATCTTTTTTTTCTAACTTGAACATCAGGAAAATTCTCTAGAAATACTCATACCATGTGCTAATATACTTCGCTTCGTTCAAAAACTTCATCAAATTGTGGACTTAAATTTAGTATTTCAATTTTAGTTTTATATATTAAGTTAAAAGCTAATAAAGTATAATTGATTTTTGCATCATTTCTTAATATTAATAATATTAGACAATATTGTAAAACTATGCTGTTGAACTTAATTTAAATACCGGCGCCTATAGTATATAGACGTAGGGTGGCGTAGGGAACAAGCGATTTAAGAATAGTTTGTATTGCGCGCGCATCCCGTTCTTATCATTATTTGAATAAGCGCCAGTCAGTAGGTACGATCAAGATAAGTCTACTATATGTTCGCTCTGAGTTAAGCTTTTAGAGAGAAAAAAAAATTTCACGTTTATGTTTTCTTTTTGGAGGCCCCTTATACACTCGGAGCCCGGGTGCCTTGCACCTTGTCATAAATTTAACTGAAAAATCCGTCTAAAAACAAATACCAGGCAGCGCTGGTTTACTTACTGTTGTGTTTCAAAGTAAAAGAGAAAAATTATTTGATTTAGACCTCATGGATAGGGCTCTGCAGCAACGTGCTCCCCCCCCCCCCTTCTAGTTACGCCACTGTCACATACAATATTAACTTGTGGTTTCGTTTAAACCAAAAAGGCAAGAGACACACATTTTTGATACGTTGGGTAAGCAACGAAAAAATTATAACCTGCACACTACATCACCTGAAGCATGTATAATCATATATGACCAAAATGTGTAGGTATGTATATCCGAAGAGACGTTCGGGCAGGTGGGAATAACTCCGGCCCCGCACCTACCCGTTAAGAGAGAAAGTTAACTTTTGCGGCCATGGCTGAATATGGTAGTAGTGTTGAGTAGTGTGTTCACCTGAGCGACGATAACAGTTACATGGATGTGCAGTTTTAACCATGCCTCGCAAGTTATTGAAGTTTTTGATCCTGTTTGACAATACTTCTCTGTTATACTTCCCGGGACAGTTCCTATCGGGCCGAGTCCTTATCGAACTGCAAGATGACACGCCCGCACTCGGTAAGAATATTAGATGAGCGTCGTCATATTTTGAAACAAAGAAAACAAAGCAATTATGACCGCTAAACATCGTAATAAGTTCTTTTATTATATTTTTTCGAATCATTCCCTAATTGGCAAATTCCCTAATTTGTTCTTGCCTCTGTTCTTTAGAACAAACTTAATCGGATTGTCATTTACGAATGCCGTTGCCTACGCCTTACGAATTCCATCAATTATGTAACAGTTTATATATCGTTAGTATAAATGGCACGGCTTTTCCTAGGTTAACAATATATCTTGTATATATAAATGTTTAAATAAGAAATATATTATATTTATTTATCTGTAAGACAACCGTAATTAAAGATATCCGTAGTTTTAAACTAAATTTGCAAGTTGTTTTCATTGAAATTTAGTAACCTTGTATATAATAGAAACTTAATATTTTGTTGCCCAATATCGTTGTTAAACCTATCAGAAGTAATTTATTTACCTGCCATTTATTTACTCATTAAAACAACTATTTTATCACGTGTTTCAACTAATGACGTCATCTTGTTTTGTTCAAATTATTAGACGTTGGATATGCCTGAATTAATTAACAATTAATATAGACTTCTATATTATTTACAATATAAATATATTTCGTCCTTCAATCTGATTTTACAAAGAACCACATTTTGTACAATTTTTCAATTGCAAATTATGAAGTGACATTTTTTTACCTTCAGGGCTACATTTCCATGTTGTTGGGGAAGGTGTCGTACGCGTTCGGACACCACGACAAGAAAGGGTGTACGATCGAGAAAATTACATAGACTTTAGAATGCGGCTACTTGGAGAACCTGGTAAGAAGAAAAATGTAAATATGTTTACAGTGTTTGCTACTTTTTGCTACTACTTTTCACACAAATTTTAATTGAAGCCTTACCCTTTAACATATTGCTTATAATACTGCTCTTTAAGGCTAACCCTTTTCTTCGCTGCCACCCATGGTTCTAGTAAGTCAGCAACAAAAACACCTTAACGTTTACGCACGTATTTGCAGAATTAAATGAGGAATTTGCTACGAACTTCAATGGCTAAATAGAAGGTTTGAATATACTAGTATAAGATTCAATGGTTACTACTAGGACGAGCGGGCTATCCCTTACCCTTACATATATTGTTAATTAATTCTACTTTTGGGAACTCTCTAAACCTAGTTCTGTTTATTAAGTCAAAAACAACTAACGTCAATGGCTAAATAGAACATTTGAATATACTAGTATCGGATATATAGGATTTAATTGTTACTACTAGGACCAGTGGACTATCTCTTAACCCTTATGTTGTTAATTGGTCCTACTTTTGGAAACTCTCTAAACCTAATGCTGTTTATTAAGTCAGAAACAACTAACTTTAATAGCTAAATAGAACATTTAAATATACTAGTATCGGATATATAGAATTAAATTGTTACTACTAAGATCAGTGGGCTATCCCTTACACGTATATTTTTAATTGACCCTACTTTTGGAAGCTCTCTAAACCTAATGCTGTTTATTAAGTCAGAAACAACTAACTTTAATAGCTAAATAGAACATTTGAATATGCTAGTATCGGATATATAGGATTAAATTGTTACTACTATGACCAGTGGACTATCCCTTACCCTTATGTTGTTAATTGGCCCTACTTTTGGAAACTCTCTAAACCTAATGCTGTTTATTTACATTTACATTTACATTCCGTTTAAAAGTTTTAGATAAAAATAGGTTCTGAATGGTTTACTTCCATTTATATAGCGAAAGAGTAGGCTTACGATTTTGCGCTTGCAGCTCATGGTCGATTAATGAAGATACTTATGAATTTTCAGGACAAGGACCTTCAGTACTGTCGCCAGGCATACACAGTTTTCCATTTAAGTTAGGCTTACCGTTAGGATTACCATCGACATTTCTGGGCAAACATGGTTGGGTACAATACTTCTGTAAAACTGCACTTAAAGAACCCAACGGACTTACCCACAAAAACCAACAAGTTTTTATTGTGATGAATCCGATAGATTTAAACCTGGAACCGTCTATTCTATCTGTAAGTTTATTGAAATACCCTAACAAATTTATACATATTACGGTAATCCACTGCCTGAACATTAACTATTTTAAAATTAAAGTATCGTTGAAGTTATTGAAAATAATCA
The DNA here is from genome assembly GCA_014611495.1 of Limonius californicus. NCBI lineage: Eukaryota > Metazoa > Arthropoda > Insecta > Coleoptera > Elateridae > Limonius > Limonius californicus. Next base: position 15,654 of record JABXWE010013286.1, read on the forward strand.
GTCTTGGATAGAGAAATGTTTTAGTAAATTTCAATAAGTTGCCAGCCTTTTTGTCGTAATCTGAATAAAACTGACTTTTCAATGATTCTCAATATCCACATTAGCACAACCACCTCTAAGTTTAATCATACCATACAGGTTCTAAGATCTTTTCAGTATATTTTCTAATGAGGAAATACCATACTTTTACCATATATTCAAGCAAAATTCTTCTCATAATTGTATAGTTTTGACTAGTAAAAAAAATTAGTACATATTTATGTCGATATACTGTATAGAATATAACAAAATGATTACCTTACCAGACAGTATGGTTGATAAAACACAACTATCCTTCATGTAACATACATCTTTTTCGAATAAAGATTAAAATCCGCCAGGTTCTAGTGGATTACGCTTTTATCTATACTAGCTTAGTCACATGTAACTGATTAATAGCCATATTCAAAACAGCAAGCATTTCGATGTGAAATTGAACACAGACTTGGCGTAAGTTGCGTCAGTTCTGGCCCAGTAGTTTGCCAGGTAACCCTGGATAGGGGAGGATATGTTCCCGGAGAAAGCATTGGTAAGTAACCAATTACAATCGAATAAGATACAAAAGATTATAAGAAAGTATATTGAAAGTTGTGGCAAATTTGAAATATCAAGGTAATCCCTGAAAATCACTACCTACAAAGCTTCCACTATTACATTCCCTTTTTGATATAGAGATAATACTTTTCTACCGTTTATAAACCCGTATATTACAGCAATATTCATTTCACATTAATACCATTGCTAAATTTTTAAAATAATATGTGTTTTTTACATTTTGCATTCTATAATGGAAAAAATTTTAATTAAATTTGCAGCATGAGTTATGGGTATCTACCTCTAACCAATGTTTAAAATAATGACACCCAAATTTATTTGGGAATTTATTTTCATACAAAATTAATTAACTAGTTATGCCTTTCGTCTTGGTACTCAAAATTTTATCTAATTTACAGTAAATTTGTAGAATCTCGCACTACAGATTATTATAATTCAAATTCAACAATTAAATTTAAGCATTTACGTTTACAATGCGGCGAAAGCTTATGATTTTTCATATACTTTCGTACAAAACCAAATCCCATGTGATGTAGGGAGGTTTAAAAATTGACCAAGTTTATTACTCAATAAACCTTTAAAACACAGAAAATTACATGTTTGAAATTTTATCATTTCGGTTTGAAAAAAACCTTGAAAATGATACTTTTCATTTAACACGAGTACTATGTTATTTGGTATTAATCATGTTACTTTCCTAAAGGTATATCAGCCAGTGTCCATAACCGAAGTAATGTTACTGTAAAAAGCACGCGAGCTGCTCTTACGGAAACGATACAGTATATGGCTAGAGGTAAAGTAGTACAGTCAGAGCGTAGAGAATTAGCATGCCTTATGAGAGGAAAAATTCGACCTGGTGAATCTGATGAATGGACCAATGAACAGTTATACGTACCACCGCTGCCACCAACAAATCTACGTGGATGCCATCTTATAAAAATTCAGTACGATGTCTATGTAAGCTATTTTAATTAGTATGAAGTATACCCTTGGGTAACTATAAAAATCGATTTCAGTTCATCATTGAACCTAAAAGTTTAGAAAAAGAGGTAAAACTTCAGTTGCCAATAATGATGGCCACATATCCGTTGCGAACAGAAGGAAACGGAACTTCCTCGTATAAAGCAGGCACCCACTACCCATCTACGTTGCCTATATTTAGACCATGGTTAGAAGATAAGCCAGTTATAGACTGAACGAAGTGCCATTATTATCAACTAATTTAATTTAACGAAATATTTTATCGTAAAATATACGCTTCTAATTTATTTTTAGGAATTACGTCTAAGCACTTTGAACGTGGAATAATATTTTTCTTATAAGTTCTTTTAAAAGTAAAAGTACTGATCAAACTGGTGAACTTCAAACCATTCGGAAATTTTATTTCACGTTCTAATATTCAGGACAACTCTACCAAATTAACTGACTATTACAAATAAAGGTAAATATCAGTTAAAAGAAAATGTAAATTATATACGAAATTGTGATTAACTTTTAAATATAATACATCTTGCAAGTTTAAAATTTAACATTTTGTAATATTTTAACAATAAAGATTTTCTTAGTTTGTTTTTACATAATTTACTTTATAACTTATCACTAAAAATAATTTAATCCCATACTTCAATATCTAAAATTTTAAAAATAAACGTAATATTCGTAATGTATTTCAGATTTTGCAAACATTTTAGAAGTTTCCGCTTTTCTACATAGAAGACATGAAAATATTGAGAAGTGATTTCATAATAATCTGCTGTTGTTGACTGTCACTGGCACGTAATCACCCTTCTTGTTCATGAAGTTGATATGTACTGACTTGCTTTCGTTTAGTTTTATTCTCCATTGTTTTGTCTATCTGTCCGCCGGGTTTGTGGCTTGTTGTAATGTTTCTGCCGTTTCTTCAGTTTCTTCGGGCTAGTATTGCAGTGTCGTCTGCAAACGTGGCTATCGTTATCTAATTGATTGACGAGATGTCATTGATGTACAATAGGTATAGTATTAGCCCCAGTGCACTGCCTTGTGATACCCCTGCCTTAATTTCGTATAAGTCGGAATATTCCTCTTCTACCTTGATCCTGAATAGTGTTTGCGATGTAAGACTTTAGAAGTTCAGCAAATTGTTTATGCAGATTTTTTTCTAATTTATGATTTAGTCCATGATGCCATACTTTATCAAAAGCCTGGGCAACATCTAAGAAGATTGCTCAGCAGACTTTTTTCTCTTCAAGACTTTTCTCTATAGTATACAGGGTGTTAATGAATTGCAGGGACAAACTTCTAGGGCTTAAAGTATACATGAAAACAAACATTTTTTGTTAATAAATGTATGGTCAAAAGTGTTTCCTTTCAGGGATAGAGCTTCTCAAAGATTCTTTAAGAAGCGCCTAAATGTAGGCAACTCAATTTACTATCTACTATTTGTTTCCATAACGACGGAAATTAATACAGGATAAATAAAGCCCTCTTTCCCACTTTTCAACTTCAAATTAAATTTAAAATAAATGAATTAACAAAATGTTTCAAAACTAAGCAATAGGAAAAACCTAAACTACAAAGCAAAAATCAACTATGTGAAAAATGTACAATAACTAATTCAAAAATTAACAGAATTATAGTAAATGTCGCCCCTCAGCTTCTACACACGAAGCACATCTACGAAGTAAATTCCTGGGCACCGCTCCAAATTACCAGTCTGTTGAACTTCTTCACACGCAGCAAGAATACGCGCCGTAAGTTCTTCTACAGTTTCAACTGGGGTAGCATACACTAACGTTTGTTACATGGCCCTACAAAAAGAAATCAGGAGAAGGTGGAGGTCACGCCACATGCCCTCCTCAACCTATCCATCTGTTGGAAAAAGTGTTATTTAAAAATTCCCTTCCGGCGAAACATGAGCAGGTGCACAATCGTGCTGCAGCAACATTTGAGGTGGAACATCTTCCAAAAGTTCAAGCAGGACATGGCGCAAGAAATTTAAATAAATTGCTCCTGTTAACCTTTGGGGTAGCAGATATGGTTCAATGAGTCTATCGCCAACAATCCCGGCCCAAATGTTCACTGCAATCTTTGCTGATATCCTTTTTGAATCACAGCATGGAGATTTTCATCGTCCCAAATGTAGCTGTTTCTACTGTTGAATATTCCTTCTTTCGTAAAAGATGCCTTGTCACTAAACAGAACGTTTATTTGGAATTCTAGATACTCATTACACCGCCGCAAAAATTCCTGGCAAAATTCTACCTTTCTGGGAAAATCTGCTTGAACCATGGCTTGTACCTTCTGTGGATGGTACAGATGTAGCTGCTGCTCGTGTAGTACCTCCCATACTGGCTATGGCTCTTGAACTAGTAGAAGATTTTCAGACACTCTCTCCAAAACTTCTTCCTCAAAATCCACCGTTCGCCTTGTTCTGGTAGCTCCACAGTTGTGTCTGTTGACAACGAATGTACCTTCCTCCCGCAGCCGACGTGAAACTACACTAAAGGCCTTGTGCAATGGATGATTCCTATTCGGAAAATGTTCTTGGTACAGGCGAACAGCTTCGCGTGCGTTACCCCAAGCAGCTCCATACATGAACATCATGTCATGCTGTTCGGCAAAAATATAATTCGCTATAACACAAAAATACGAAAGACAGAACGAAAATAACGAAGAAAATAAATATCAAAAAAATCACAGAACGAAAAAAAGAATTATAAAAGGTACAGAAAGAAACGAATGCAAGAAAAGTCAAAAAATATCACAAAAATATCGAATTGTGTCAAAATTTACGTTATTTGAATACATACAATAATTTAAAATGCAATTTGGTTTGCCTATTTTCAGGTACTTCTTAAAGAATCTTTAAGAGGCTCTATTTTCTAAAGGAAACACTTTTGACCACACATTTATTAACAAAAGTTGTTGGCTTTGTTGTGTATTGCAAGCCCTAGATGGTTGTCCCTACAATTCATTAACACCCTGTATATTACCCTGTGAACTTACTCTACAGTTGAATGTTGGTTTCAGAATCCGAACTGACGTGTTGCTATCAATTTTTTTCTTTCTATTATTAGTTTGAGCTTCTTGAGTAATAGCAAAGAGCAGTATATTGTATAAATATACTGCTCTTTGGTAATAGTTCTTTAATTAGCTTTGAAATTATCGGTAAGTGCGAGATGGACCAATATGATGCTGTTTCAGTCGCCGGTTTTCCTAGCTTCTGTATCATTATGACTTCGGCTACCTTCCATAAGTTCGGTACATATTTTAGTCGAAATGCTGCATTTATTATATTACTTAGTTTTAGTATTCCCTTTCTAGGTAGGTGTTTTAATACTTTACCTATTATTACATCAAATCCCGGAACTTTTTTAGTATTTATGTTTTCTTTAATTTCTTTTGCCATTTCTCGTAGAGTGACCAATTTTATTTCTTCTTCCTTCTTCCGCATACAGTGCTTCATTTTGTGCTTGTTGTTCATTTGGTTGAAATATCTTTTCGAGGTAGTTTGCGAAGGCATGTGCCTTCTGCTTGTTGTTTCTTACCCAACCGTTTTCAGTTCTTAGTGGTGGCACCTGGATTATCGGTCTTTGGTATTTTTTGGTTGCTTTCTATATCGAATAGTTGTGTCTTTGTGGTTTCTCAGATTTTTAAGGTATAGTTGTTCACCGATTCGTTTTTTTATTTTCTGTATTTCTCTACTCAGCTGTTGTGTGTGAGACGGTCCAGTCTGGCTTTATCTATTGGAACTTTGGTTTGATACGATTTTCTCCTGGCTCTTCTTTTTTCAGCAACTAGCTCCCTGATTCCTTGTGGTGATTGTTGCCTATTGGTTTTGTTTTGATTTCAGAAATACTGCTCCAAGCAGCTTGTTGAATGTCCACTACAAGGTGTTCAGCTCCGTGGTCTAATTGTTCCTTATTTCTCAGCGGCACGTTCAGCTAAACTCTGTCGTTTAGCTCTTCTTGAAACGTTTTTAAATGTGTATGTTTGTAAATCAGTGTAGGGTTACATTGTTTCTTGATTATGTTTTCACTTTTTGTTAGAATTATTGGGGAGAGGTCGGAGCTCAAATCAAAGTTCTCTTCGATGTTGATAAAGTTTGCTGAGACGTTCCTGGAAATGAAGAAATCAATCAGGTCCGGTATTCTGTTTTGATCCAGGGGACAGCAGGTGCGATTCCTCGTGGGGTTTCATACAGCATGCTAATACAGCTTAGTATCTTGTAATGAACTTGGATGTCAAACTACGATGGAAAAAGCATATAAAGAAGAAAAGGGAAGAACTAAATATAAAATACAGGAAAATGTATTGGCTGCTGGGAAGAAACTCACAACTTTCAGTACATAACAAGTTACTTCTGTACAATCAAGTTTTAAAACAAGTATGGAAATACAGTTGTCAACTTTGGGGCTGCGCCAACAAAACTAACATCAAAATTATTGAAAATTACCAGAACAAAGCGCTGAGTAATATCGTAGATGCACTTTGGTACGCTAGAAACAGTGATATCCACAGAGATCTAGGGATAAAACCCGTGACGAGCGTCAACACCACGTAAACGTCGAGGTACCTAATCCAACTCCTCGACAACACAAATCTAGTGAGAAGACTCAAGAGGACCAAACTATTTGAGCTACTGTAAAGAAACATGAAAGTGTCAGTGAAAACAGCAGAGCAAAAGTGAAGTGGTAACGCACGGAATAAGTGTTGTAAGATAGAACTGAGAAGACACCAGTCAGTGAATTCTTGGCATAACCATTTAGATAATTTAAGTTAGAGAAAAATTGCTGGTTAGTCTTTTAGGCTAGTTGCGATGTAATACCTTATACAAAAAATAATAATAATAATCTGCAATCAGTCAAGTAGCAAAATATAAAATTACACGATATGTTTATTATCTGTAACGCAGTTGGTGCTACTACTGAACATTGCGTTTAATGGTGATCTGGTTGTATATATAATCGTATGGCAATAAATGTTATGGTTTGTAGGTTATAAAGTGTAAATTATAAAATGTCATTATAAAGTGTGAATGTAAAAAATAAAATGTAAAATCTGGTTGTATTTTCCTTTAAAAGGAAATTTTATTACTAGGTGCGTTAACCAGCGATAGCAACTCAAAACTTTACTAAAAAGAATAATAATAAACAAATCAACTAGTAATAATTTGAGGTTGTTGCAGTTAGCCTAATGAGATCAACATTCAATTACAAAAAAAAATGTAAATTAAATTTTGTACTCCATTATAAATCATATTCCTCTAATACACCTCAACTCTTTTATAACGAAACCCCCTGTATATATTTGCTCGCTATATCCGTTGATGTAATATCTGAAAAACTTAAAACACTGCTGACAACAATTAAAGGATATTTAACAACACTGAAAATTAAAAAAAAATAGCAGTTACAATAACGTCTGCAAATACGTTTATATTTCAACTGCATTTTTTTAAACCAAAAGCCGAACGCTTTTTGTCGCATTTAAACTTGTTTGTGCAAATTGTATGTGATCGTCGCTGTAGGGTATAAATTACACAATTGATTTGTACGAATAATTTATTCGGAAATAGAAATTTTTAATCTTTAGGCTTTATTATTAATGAATCGCTACAACAAACAAAAGTTAATAATGCATATGATCTCTACGAACAGCTAATAGGGATTGACATCTTGTTGGCATGGATTGAATCAAATTATCAAAGAGTTCTTGTGGAAATCGATCCCATTTCTCTCTGAGAACAATTTGAACTTCCGGAGTTATGCGTGGTGACATATTTCGTGTAGCAAAACGTCTTCCTAATGCATCCCATGCATGTTCGAACGGATTACCATTAGGGAAATTTTCTGGCTAATCCATTCTATCGATTCCCATTTTATCAAATCAGTTGTCCATAGGGTTACCAGATTTATCTTTATCGTAACCAGGAAAAGAGGGTGTCTGTATGTCCCCCTCCCAGGTCGGAAGGGGGTTCGCGGGAAAAAAGTTAAAGGGCCAATTTTAAAGGTATTATCAGTTAAGATAAAAATCCTGTACGGGCCATCGCACCTGTTGCCCTTCCCCCTTTTCTGAACTTATGCAACCAATTACGTAAAATGAGTAAAGTAGGACCAAACTTTTAGTTGCAAATGTTTAAATCCCTACTCAAATGCGATTACCAGTCAGCAGGTAGTATGTAATCTCTCAACAATAGCGTTGGTGCTTATTGGTCTGTGGTCAGGGTTGCATTTAACTTTCTTGGCAATAAAATCCGGCGATGCAACTTTTTATTGAAACTGGGTATAATTATAATATATATTTATAAAATGTTATAATAGAAGTATCTAGGTAAGATTAAATTACCGGATAACCGACCATCTATTCCCTAAATATTGTTAAATATCTTAATGATATAATGAGTACTGTTGTCCACTAACGATGTAGGTAATCATGTTAAATTTGTTTTGCAATAAGAATCATTTGTTTTCGAGAGTATGCTAATTTGGTTATTGTTCTGGATAAATTCAGTCGTAATTTTGACCAGTCGCAGTTACATCATGGCTTTCTGGAGAGACCTTTCGAAAGCGACGATAATAATCAAATTATGGAAATTGGAAGCAGCGATACCGACGATGACAGGGTTGTGCAAATAGTAGTAGTGAAAGTGAAAATATAAATGTAAGTGCAACACGCCAGCATCTTCCCGTTGAAACGCAACAAATCATTTTAAACATTTATAAAAACTTAAATCCGAACTCGGACAGCCAGTATGGCATTATAAAACGTGTTGCAGAATTGACACAAGGTTACATACCGCAGATAAGAACTACTCGGAAATATTGATGTAGGAATCAGGGAAACCGTAAGAGATACCATTTATAATTTTTATAAAAAGAAATTAGTTCCCACCGTAAGCGAAATATTTCAAGAAATTAGATCAAAACAACTTTCCTTACAAAGGTCCAGAAACATTACGGTGTTTGATAACAGATACGGGATTTAAATATACAGTTATAAATAAACGGCAATACATAATGAAAAGCGATCGCATTGTAGGGTTACGGGACGAATATCTTAAAATGATTAATTTATACCGTAGGCAAAATCGATCAATAATATGGTTGGATGAAACATGGTATGATACCCACGACGTCATCAGAAAAGGTTGGACTGATAATTCAACGAAAACCGTCATAGATGTTCACAACTAACAAACAACTATTTGAAATTAGCAGCAAAAAACATTAGGAGTTCCAACGCAGATTACCACCAAGATATGAACTCCGAAATGTTTGAAGATTGGGTTTGCACATTTTTACTTTCCAGTATTCCGGTAAACAGCGTGATTGTGATGGCCAACGCATCTTACCATTCCAGGCAAATTTAAAAGATCAAAGCACAAAAAAGCACATATTATACATTTTTAAATGAAAATAATGTTTCTATTCTTGGCAGTGTGAAAACTAAACCAGCTTTGTTAAAACTAATAGTAGAACAGAATTTTAAAAAAGCACATTTCGTTGATGAAACTGCCCTTGCAAACGGCCATAATGTTTTGAGATTACCCCCTACTTTTACGAATTTAATCCTATCATAATGATGTAGGGCACTTCGAAAACAAACGTCAGAAAAAGAAATAATTCTCCTAGGTTAAGCGACAATGTTCTGGGTCTTATCAGAGAGGCTGCTTGTGAAATTGATAAACATTGAAAAAATTTCGTGGAACACGTCGTTAAGGTTGAACAGAAGGGCCCTAACACTTGCAGCTTATCTTTAAGTCTACTAAAAGTTTGGTCCAACTATACCAGCTTAGGCAACCAAAGATACCCAATTGGTACACTCAATAAAAAATGGTATCATCAATACATATTTATTATAAACTTCAATTTTCAGGATTTCTTCGTACTAGCAAAGAGCATATAATAATTATATACTCTTTGGTACTAGTTTAATAAACCAGGATATTCGACGGCCCCGGAGCCTCTTATCGGGACAGAAGGATTTGAAGCCCAAAATCGGGACAATCCCGAAAAACCGGAACGTCTGGCAACCCTAGTTGTTCAGGATATTTGCTCGTTGTGGACGAGCATTATCATAAACATGAATTTTTCTCCCTCTGCTACTGCATACGGAAGAATAATAGGCCGCAGAATCTGATCCAGATATCTTTGGGCAGTAAGAGAGGCATTATGAATGGAATAAAGATCCGTATGACCCCCAGTACTTATCCCGATCTATACCATCAAACTTCCACCTTCACATTGTGGATTATTCTGCGTTCCAGGTTCACGATAAACTAAAACACGCCTATTGTATGTGGTTGCTAAGTAAATTTGACTCTAAACAACACTCGTGTCCAGTCATTATGGCCCTGATATGCTCCTCTGTCAACATTATGTGGGATTTTTTATGATTTGCAGTAAGTGAAATGCAAACCAGTGGTCTTCGAACGTATAGGCTGACCTTATGAAGACGATTTCTTATTGTTTGTTATGCCAGCCTTCCAGTAGTAGCAACAAATTCATATCGAAGCTGGGTTGCATTAAGAGTTCGGTTTCTATGTGTAAGTTTCGTGGATGATCAACTCTTGGTGTTGGTGATGCTGACGGATCTTGTCCTCGTCTTCACCGAACATCTCCACTTTCCAAAAACCGATTCCATAGTCGATAAATTACACTTTGGCTCACCCCAAACACTTGCTATATTGGTCTACCTTCCAATTGACCTATAGCCCTCCAAGTCTCCAATTCAGATAGATCATGGTGCTGTTCCATTCTTAATTGCAATTATAATTAAAAATCGCCAATAGTAACCAAGAAAGTGAAAATCGGAACTGTGACAAAGAGCGTATCAACGATCGCCTTTCAACTTACAAAAACAAATAAATACGCGACAAAACGTTTGGTTTTTTTCTTTAAAAATATTGCAGTTGAAATATAAAATTTATTGCAGATATTAACTGCCGGTTTTTTATTATTAATGTTGTTAAATATCCATGAAGGGCTATACATATGCATACAATACATATAGATATTGGCTCTCAGACGTGTTTGTTCCTTCCACATTTAGTTGATAAATACAGATTGAGGATAATTTTGTAAGAGATCTGTATTTTCTATCACGCACGGTACAAATGCTAAAATATTTACATTTTTGCTGGTTATTTTTGGGACAAGCGGTCTCTGTAAGATTGTAAGCAGAAAATAAAATATAGTAAACAATGTCAATTCCTTCAATTCGCTAGTTATGTACAGAAATTGGTTGTACTCGAACTCACCTTATGTGCGTTGGACTATACAACAGCTATTTCTCGACTTACCGTCAATAAATGCAATGTAGAAATATCATTGAGGAATCGCAACCTGAATTTAGAAGAGGAAGAAGCACCCAGGAGTTAATATTCAGGATAAGACAATTAGTAAAAAAGCTACTAAAAAAAGGAAAGGAAATCCACTTCTGCTTCACTGACCATAAAAATGCATTTGATAGGGTAAAAAGAATTAATATTTGGGAAAGTTTGAAAAGAATAGAAATAAACATGATAGAAATTATAGAAGCCATATACAAAAGCATTAGGAATATTATAAAATAAAGTAAGAACACACAACGATGAATCCCTAGAATTCGAGACAAAGGCGGTATCAAAACAAGGTTACGTACTGAGCCCTTTATTGTTCTCAATAGTTATAAATAGCACTATAAAAAGAAGTAAAGAAAAGTCTAAGAACATGAAAATAGAAACATGGAAAATGGAAACGGTAACAATAGAAGAATTAGTGTTTGTAGATGGCATGGTTTTAATAACAGAAAAATTACAACGAAACTATACAATATATCAAAAAGAACTAAATAAAATAAACATACAAATCAACATCGAAAAATCTAAGACAATGGTAATTGCGACAAATGAAAGATACCATGAAATCGTAATAAAAGGTACAGTAATAGGACAGGTCAAAAGTTAGAACTACTTGAGTACAATTACAGAAGAAAATAGATAATGAAATAACAGAAAGAATAGGGAAAACTGAAAGACTTTTTAATATGTTAAGAACAACATTTCTGAGGAAGAAAGAACTATCTAGAAAGATAAAAACCCAAGTATATCAGAAGGTTGTGAGACTCTCACTTGTATATGGCAGTGAATCTAGGGTATTAAACAAACGAATTAAAAGCAGATTGACAGCTATAGGAAAAGGATTTTTGAGAAAAATCGAAGGGATTACAAGAAAAGATAGGGTAAGAAATACAATAGTGATAGAACAACTATACATAAAACCGTTAGAAAGAGTAATAGGGAAGACAACTGGGTTGGTTGGGACACCTACATAGAATGAAAGACGAGAAAATAACAAAAGAAATATTTGAAGCAAGAATACAGGGGAAATGTAGAGTGGGACGACCAAGAATGAGATGGAAAGAGCAAGTAAGGTAAGCTGCAGAAAAAGGAGGAATTCAGTGGAACGAAATCAAAAGACTAGCACAGGACAGGAAGATATGGAAATCAAGAATAAATGAAATATCAGTAAGTAAATGTAATGCAAAATGTACAACTCGTTCCAACACCTAACGGTACACTGGACTTGTAGACTAAATAAATAGATGCATTCTGTTTTTCCTCTCTAAATAATATAGATACAAGGAAAATGTTGATTTCGTAGAAAACCCTAATATAAATCAAGCGATTGTTATCGAACTCGATAACAACGACGTTAAAAGTTCCTATTTATAATTAAAATTATAGGATGCAGAAAACAGCCGAGATAAAATCAAATCAATAGCCTTCACATCCTACTACTGAACACCGGCCTCTTCTCTGCCACGTGTTTCTCCTGTTGATATAAAGCAGGCTAGTTTCCAAAGTTTTCTATATTGCATTTTCGAAACCTACTGAAACGACTGTGATTAAATTTTATAAAGTGATAGGGCACTAAACAACCTTCAAAGTTCATTTTTTTATATTTATTAACGCCTACTAGAATTTTTTTATATATTTCAATGACAACATTTAAAATCAAAATTTTCATAAAGGATTAAGGATTTTGAGTAAATTCTGTGGTAAGATGGAAATATAAAAAATCTACAATAATTTGTTATTTATTCAATCTCGGAGAGCAGCGAATGTTTGAAAATGTAAATTTTTGATTCTTCTTCTTCATGAGATTATTGTACTCCATTGTCCTTTTTGTGTTTCCATTTCGCCCTATCCTTTGCTGTTCTTTCCCATTATCGTCGATCCACTTTGTGGGTAGGCTCTTTCTTTATTTCCCCTCATTATATGGCCCACCGAACTCCACTTTAGTATTGCTGTCCTTTCTTCGACGTCTACTAATCCTGTTATTTCGCTTATCTATATATTTCTGACAGGGTATTGCAATCCTGTCCAAAGAATTCTTCTTTGTGTAAGTTTATGCATAACTCTGTTTATGAGTACCTACTATAGTTTCAATTCCTACCGAATTGAAGTTTAGTGCTACTACTACTACCATTATTTATACATGGACCTTCTAATATTATTGAATTTTAAAACTCGGTGTAGTAACAATTTAAAAAACGTTAACAGTCATACATTTAGTAGAACTTTTTATTATTAAAAAAAGTATATGAAAATTGGGAAAAGACATATTATAAGACGTCATTTTTAAGTATTTCGACTGGTTTTGTCGAACCTCAGGTACGTTACTAGTTTCGTCTTTGATTAGTTCATCATCTTCTCGAATAAGTTCATTTGGTTTTTACTGCAACTGCAATTGCGAACATTTACTACCTGCATCAGTCTAAATGCGCCGATAATATGAAGTCTCATAGTGTTTTTATTTAAAAGCGGATGTTACTGAACCAATCCTTTCGACAATAGAACTTTCTAAATATAAGTACACATATTTACGTAATGATTGTAGTTCCGTAGAACTGTAGAATGTTGATATATATATACATACTGTTGTAAATAGACAGGGGCTGTTTAAGGTACGGGAAAGTTCAAACAAAGTTTTTCACTCATTTTTTAAGCTGTGTACAGAATATTAACAACTTTGGCATACAGATCAAATCAGCGAGTCCTATTTCGTCTACATTTTTGTGCCCAAAAAATGTTGGGCCAGAAGCCAATCCCTAGCAGACTAATACGGAAAAAATTGTTTTGCCTTTTTTTACGTTTACAAGCTATGTATTAATTAACATACTATTGTCAAAAATAACAACTTTTACTTCTAAATGTTTATAAAAGTAGTGTTATCGTAAACTAACATTCCTCATTGTCAATAGCTAATTTACTAAATCTATGTAGGCAGTATTGTAGAAATCGATTACGGTATTTACATAAAAAAAATGTTTAACGCAAATTTTTAAAATTAATAAATTGCTAGGCGCAGTTTAATTCATTTCGTGGTGTAATAATTTCAAGCGTGAATTTGCTGAAACATTACCTTCCTCACATTTCCAGATTATATAAACAAGTTCTGTTCAGAACTCTAGCGTCCTCTAGTAGTAAAATGCTCTAATATGCTACAACAAAACTATGTTTAAAAAAACCGCGAAATTATAATGACATATTTCAACTATTTCTCAGTAATAGTAATAAATCTGGCAGTCAGAGAAAATTAGTGTTTATGCTGATTACGGTTGCTTCTCCAACATATCATGCGTCACCACTGATAAAAGAAGTATTTATTTGGTCATGAACTTTGACACTGTTACTTGAATTGCTCTTAATGCGCTGTGAACAGTTTAAGATCGTTGTACTCTGCCTAACATTAATAAAACATGTTTAAATTAACGTGTGTATCTGTGCTATTATTGTTATACTCTTATACAGTGCTATGTATACAAATAACAGCGGCAGGTATGTAAAATTAATTTTATCCAACACGTTTTACTAAAAATGTTTTTTAGATCTCACCCTGCAAGATCAAACAGCCTTACAAGCAGGTGAAAAACGGATAAGCGAATATGTCTTAGCCATATTAGAACATTACAAGCAAAAGGATCCTGTTGGAATTCCTGGAGCACCAGTACCGGACCCCCTTGACATTCCACCATTGTCACATTCATTTTCTGTGGGAAAAATGCATTTTGAAAATGTGAAGTTGTACGGTTTGTCCAAGTTTCGTATAGATCACATTCGTGCAGATTTGGCAGCAATGAGAGTAGATGCAGCTTTGCGAATTGATACCCTAAATGTTTTGGGAAATTATACATTAAGCACGTGGTTGTCAAAGTCCCAAGGGCCTTTCACCGTTCAGTTAACAGACGTGTTTGTTCAAGCGGATGCAAAGTTAGAAGTTCAAAGAGAAGGACAACTGGAGGCACAGGAAATGAATATGGATATTACTTTTCAAAACATTGCCATGAATTTTGAAAGATTAGGATTCTTCGCCAGTGTTTTTCAAGGCGTCATTAATTCTGTAGGCACTTTCATTTTTGATTCCATTAAACCATTTATACTTAGCGAAGTGAACACAAATATGCTAAAGGATGTGAATAAACAAGTTAGTGCTTTACCACAAAAATTTCCAAATTCTATATCGCCGTTCGATCAACTTGTTGCAGAAGCAAGGCAAAAAATTCGTCAAAACAAATTTGACCCCCTTAAAGTGGACGACTATAATTATACAGCAGGAATTTTCGGAGTTCAAATGACACATACATGGTTGACTGGATTGTCCTCTGTTCACAGAGAAGGCAACATGACTTTTGAAATTAGAAACAATACTGTTTTCTTAGAAATGCAAGTGGGTACACAAAAACTAAAAGGTACAACACACTGGCAAGTTGCAGTTATTGGCGGTGTAATGAGTCGTGCTGGAACTGCTTCATTT
This sequence comes from Limonius californicus, assembly GCA_014611495.1. NCBI lineage: Eukaryota > Metazoa > Arthropoda > Insecta > Coleoptera > Elateridae > Limonius > Limonius californicus. The sequence continues at coordinate 31,028 of JABXWE010013286.1, forward strand.
AGTGTTGAATATTTAAAGGTAAAATATCAAGATTACATAATCGCCAATTAGTAATGATCTCTTCTGTAAACAGGTAGAAATTGCTCTCAGTCAAACCATGGACACAAGAAACCCTCCGCAGTTAGACGATGTACAACTTGAGTTGGGCAATATTCAGATACGATGCGATGGAGCTGGTACATTAGATTACGCGGTGGAATTTGGTATAAACGTCATTCCAAACCTGTTACGTTATCAAATTATGGATGCTTTAGAATCTCCTCTTAAAATGAGAGTACAAGAGGCACTTAACACTGTCAATGTTGAACAAGTAATACATGAAAACTTGCCGAAGCTGGATGAGCAACAGAGGAGCGGCTTTAAAGGATTGTTGGTGTAATAAATAGCTATATATAACAAAATGTCCTATGATATTTATTTTGTATAAAATTAATAGTTGAGAAATGTACATTTTTCACGTGGTACAAAATATAATTAAAAATATAAATAGCGGTAGTAGGTACAATAATAAAGTAACAGTATTCGTGTGACTACCAACCAACACTGTCGTGGCAGAGTAACAGGAACTCACTCAGGCTGCGATGCACTGAAAAATTAGTTGCCCAGAGTCTGAATAGCAAATAATGCGATTTTGAAGGAAACATGTACCAATACAGAATAATTTATACAGTAAGGCAAATGGTTTCATATCGTACAATCATCAAATCATCACATATCAATGAATTATACAAATACACCATTAACTAGAATATCGCGGATATAATAAGGAATTTCGTTTGTTATCAAGTAAGCTACTTGACATCAGAACAAGACGAGTCAACATCAGCACTACTAGTTATTACTCTTAAATTGCTAATGAACACTATTTTCTGGGTGGGGAGAAAGGCCCTCTCAGCAACCGCATTCAATATCACTATCTTTGGTAAATTAAACACTAACATTAATAATTAAAAACTAAGTTATGTATTAGCACTGTTCGTTGCTGAGATCGTCAGATCTGTGGCGTAAATACTGTAATAGGGACGTGATATGTGATTAGCACTGTGTAGTGGCAGTACCGTTTGTCGGATGCCCACTGACGTAACCGTTGGCAGCAGTGGCACTTTCCTTTGATGGAGGAGGAAAGGCAGGAAAATCAATGCGTGTGTCGGTACCCACGTCCAGCTCTGACTCCCCTTCCGAGCTACCTAGCGAAAAATCTTCATCTAAATCGCCTACCATCCTTAGTGGTGTTGTAGGATCGTCTTGTGAAGGGGATGGAGTAGGATACGTGTTACGAGCCTCTATGCCAGCTGCACTATGATAAAACGATATCTGTATAAAAGTCGCACTGGCGTCCTCAACTAAATGGCCGGCAAGTTCCAAAAACGTGGGCCGAGCCAAAGGCTTGTGTTGCCAACAATACCGCATTAAACTGTACAGCTTGTCTGGACAATTCTCAGGCCGCTCCATAACCCCACCATCTATAACATAGCGTAAGACTTGGTCGTTTGATAAACCTTGATACGGTTGGGAAGCCAGGGTTGCCATTTCCCATAATACCACACCATAACTCCAAACATCACTGCTACTGGTAAATACACCATCCTTTAAGCTCTCTGGAGCCATCCATCGTACAGGCAACAACCCTTTGGTACCCTTACGGTAGTAATCAGTCTCATATATATCACGTGTCATACCAAAATCGCCTATTTTCACAGTAAGATCTTCCGCTACCATGCAATTACGTGCTGCTAAATCACGATGAACAAATTTTTTAGCTGCCAAGTATGCCATCCCATCGGCTATTTCGATTGCCATTTGTAAAATACGCTTGAGCGTGGGAGGTTGTCGTCCTGTATATGTTTCTGCATCTGGACGATGAGAACGAAGATACGATTTAAGATCGCCATTTGCCATAAGTTCCATTATAACTAATGTAGGTTGTCCTTGAGAAACAACACCTAATAATCTAACTACGTGTGCTGTATCAAACGCCTTCATAACAGATGCTTCGTTCAAAAATTCTATGCGCTCCCTACAACAATGAAATTAATGTCAAAATAAAAGCGGTAGCTGCCAGCACTCACCTATTAGTAGCATGTTCGTTAACTGTCTTGACAGCACAACGCATTTCTGGTTTTCCTTTAATATCCCGAGCTATACCCTCGTACACCATTCCAAAGCTGCCTTGACCGAGTTCTTTAATTAACTCGATCTTTTTTCTTGGAACTTCCCAATCGTCGGGAACGTACACAGTACTCACATATTCGGGGTTAACTGAAGCTATTAACTTCATACTAGGAACAGGAGCACCGAATTTTCTTCTAAATATATAAAATACTGATAGTATTATTACCGAAAGCTGCAAAAACTTGAAATTAGACATCTTCAGTTCATTATTCGCTAGATCGGCTAAAACATCTAATTTTTAAATTACCACCGAAATAATTTTTAAGAACAGACCGCGTTTCATTAAAATTTATTTTTGTGGTTACATTTAAGAGACTAAGGTAATAATCTAATACATACCACTACTACTGCTGCAAATCCATACAACAGAATTTGCGTGGTGGAAATAGAACTAGACTCTTCAATAAGAAAATAAATATATGGAGAGTACTCGCCATTTCCGGCTTGTGAGGTAGCCATCAGTCTTACACTATAGTTGCCTGGATTAAGCTGAGTTAAAGTGTACACCATTCTTTGATTCACAAAGTGTTTTCTCGTTATACATACTAAAATAGGTTTTGACTGAAACAAAAACAGCAATTCAGAACATTAATCAAAAGTTTCATTTCAACTATTTACGTTTTCTATGTCCATTCTTTTGTATTCTATTTGGTACGTAAAAAGGAGGCCATTCGGTTCAACCGGCTCGTCCCATGCTAAAGTAACCATTCCTAAACTTTGATTAGCAACATGCACATTAGTTACGTTGTCAGCACCAGCTTGAAACATAAACAACAATGTAGCATAAACAACAGGAATCATAAATTTGAAAATCCAAGAAGTTAAAAATACCCACCTTTTTTCATTGTTCGGGTAGTTTTAATTTGTATATCGCTGCATTTCTGTTTCGTATCTTCACCTGCTTCTTTTTCACGGCACGCTTGGACATGTATATTATACAGAGTAAAATGATGCAATTTAGTTAAGTACAGTTCGTTCTTTCCATAAACAGGAAAATTAAAAGATTCCCAAACATCCGTGCCTGAAATTACATGTGACAACAATTGTGAGCTTCCAAAGACTACTAAATTACCATTTTCTGTAACATTTTTAATAGTATAGTTTGCTGAAGTATCTTGTTGATTATCCAAGTTAGAAGGAAATTTAATATCCTGGCTTTCATAACCAATTATTGCCCGTTTTCGTCTTTCTGTGGCACCAGTTCTAAAATTGATAATTTGTAAAATCTCAAAACCAAAAATAGCTACCAAAACTTACTTCTTTATGTAAACCTGATTATGAAGTGCATCCTCGAAATTTATTTGTGACTCTACAATCGTTTCTTCTTTAATTCTTGATCCTCCTGGTTTCATATCATCATCACAGGAACACGAATCATTGTTCTTGCCCTTAGGTGTTGCTAATGTTACTGGTAATTGTATTATTAGTTGTTTGGGAAAAGTAGGAGCTGCAGAAAGTTTAAATAAATACGAGCACTATGTCAATACTGCATAGAACTTACGGTCACGACAATAATTTCTGTTACTAAGCAGTTCTTCACTGTCCATCTTATGCTGTTGTCCGCTAACAATGTAGTAGGTTACATTTCCATTCGGAAACAAAGGTGACTGCCACACAATGTACAATGAATTACTCGAATTTGTACTAACTTGTACATTAACAGGTTTGGAAGGCACTAAAATAAGATACACTTTTAAGGTAAGTTCTATAAAATATGTAAAATTGCCTAATATAATATAAATGATCGATCTCCAGAGGGAATACATGCAATCAAAGTAAAATACAAAATACTTCCATTAAGCCAAAACAGAAACAGCTACATATAAATTGTATATAAGCTGCGGCTAGAATTAACCAAGAATGAACCTACTTGGCCAACACTGTAAGTAGATAACAATTTTATTGTGCAATTACCAGGTATATAAATATGAAACAGGAATTTTTTTATAGAAAATACACGTTTATTGTATGAAAATGAAACAAAATATTTAATTCGAAGTATTTCCCATCGCTAGCTATACATTTTTCCCATCTCCCTGACAATTTGTGGATGCCACTCCAAAAAAACTGATGCTCTTTTGAGGCAAACCAATTATCGAGCCATTTTCGTAAGAAGTGAAGCGCTGCTCAGGAAGTGCATGTCCCATCAATGCAAATAAGTAGTAATCGGAGGGAGCCAAGTCTGGTGAGTAAGCCGCATGCGAAAGTATTTACCAACTAAACGCCTCAATCGTTTCCTTGACCGGTTTTGCTGTGTGGGATGGTGCATTATCATGAAGCAAAATCACTTTGTGTTGTCTTTTTCGATATTCTGGTCGTTTTTCACACAAACCTTGATTTAAATCGATCATTTGTTGTCGGTAGCGTTCAGTATTAACGGTTTTGCCATGTTTTAGCAGCTCATAATAGGTCACACCCTTCTGATCCCACAAAACACAGAGCATTGTCTTCCGTCCATAACGATTTGGCCTTGCAGTCGATGACGATGGTTCACCTGGAGTTACCCATGATCTTTTACGCTTAAGATTCTCAAAATATATCCACTTTTTATCGCCAGTCACAATTCGATGGATAAATGACTTTCTTTTATACCTTGCGAACAGCATTTCGCAAGTGGTTTTGCGGTTTTCCTGCTGTCTCTCATTCAGTTCATGTGGAGCCCATTTTCCTATCTTCTGGATCTTTCCCATGGCTTTCAAACGTATGGAGATGGCTTCTCGTGTCACATTTAATTGATCCGCCAGTTGTTGTTGCGTTTGAGCGTCGTCCTCATCCAACAGTGCTTGCAATTCGCTCTCTTCAAACTCCGCAAATCGTAGTTTCCAGGCACAAAATTCGACATGTTCAACACTATTAAAAACTATGCGGTTGTATGAAACTTGTATTGTTGTGAGTTTATAATCTTTGTCAAAACAAGAAAATGGCGCCAATGGCGCGGTTTGACGGGAACTACATTAACAGCTAGGGAAATCTATGGGCAAATTCCGGTTTCATATTCACATACCTGGTAAAACCTTTAAAGAAACCCCCAAAAGGATCTCTTATAGTTGGCATAGAACTATTTGGTTAAACCGTCTTAAGATGGTACCTGAAGATAAATGCATTACAAGCAACTTATCTAAACGAGCCGGACTGAGTTAACATTTTAACTCATTTTCAGTTGTAATTGTATTTAGAGAATGTAGATTAATAAATAGTATCTGGCGTAAACATTTTACATAAATGACTTTTGATATTTAATGTATTTATCCCTAAAACTACAACATGGCAGTAGTTGTTTTCAATTTTTGAGCGAAACGGATCGGGGTTTAAAATGTGGAGACCCTGGAGTGATGAAGTCGCCAATGAAGACGTATCGCCAGAAAGTGGTGGAAAAATAGAAGATATCCAATCTAAAAAACAATTATCCTTGGATGCTAAACAAATCGTACTAAATGTTTAAACGGCCTCTGGGAAACAGAAGAGGAAGTGCAGAAATTGTTAAAAAAACAGCGTTTTTGGCAAAAGTGTCCTATACCACGGTAAGAAGAATTGTAAACATCGGAGTCCCTGAACGTAAAAAACTGTGTGATTATGGTGTAGGTAAAATATTAGATAAGGATGATGAGGATCTAGTTCGACGAAAACTTTATGAAATGTATAGGAAGAACACGGTGCCAACGATTAAATCGTTAAGCCAAAAATTAGGCGACGATGACACCGGTTTACAATGTTCTGTACGTACATTAGAGAAATTTATAAAAAGTATAGGTTTTAAATATAAAACAATAAACAAACGTCAAGCAATTATGGAATCAAAGAGGCTACAGGTATGGAGGCGGAAATATCTAGGGGCAATAAAAACGTATAGAGAAAACAACAGATATATATGTTACTTGGATAAAACATGGTATGACATCCATCATATCATCCGCGAAGGTTGGGTAGAAGATTCTAATAAATGCAACATGTGTGTAGACCTGTGATATCGGCTAAAAATGTTCGCGATTCGAGTTTAGGTTACCATGAGGATATGACAGCGGAATTGTTCTCGAGTCGTGGTTCGAAAATACTTTATTGCCGAATTTGGCCACTCATTCTGTCATAGTACTAGACAACGCCAGTTACCATTCCAGGCAAATTAATAAACTGCCAAATTCCAATAGTTTAAAAGACGACATAGCAAACTTTTTATGTTTTTTGAAGAAAGCTACACGAAGAAGGAATTGTTGCAGGTGCTGAAAACAAAAACTTTTTCCAAGCAATTTTATATAGACGATCTGGCAAACAAATTAAGCCATACTGTATTACGTTTACCGCCATATTATTGTGTATTCAATCCAATTGAGCTAATATGGAAACAAATCGCCCAATTTGGACAGTGAAGTGATGCAACTTATACAACAAGAAGTGATTAATACTTCTCCAGACCTTTGGAAAAATTGTGTACGTCATGTAATCGATACAGAAAATAGTTACATAAACGAGAGTACTTTTCATGAACAGGTGATAATTAATTCGAGTGGCGAGGATGACAGCGAAAGCGACGGAGACTATTTTGACAAGTTAGATGAATTATGCGCAAGCGGACAATAAGTTACAAAACCTTGTTTAAAAAATTATATTTGTTGTAACACGTATGTAATAAGTGAATTATGTTTTTTATATTGTGTTAACTTTTACTTTAAACAAATTACAAATTTCTTTTTTCAAATAAAATTTTAGAAGCCGGTCCTGGTATTTTACCTGCAGTACACCTTTTAAATGGGTTTTACATAGAATTACTACGTAGGCTTTTAAGACGGTTTAACCAAATAGCTCTATGCCAACTATACAATCAAGTCTTTAAACTGAACTGGGTAGGTACTGAACATACATTAATATCAGATCATTTCTTGGTGCTATTTAATGTGTAGTAAATTAGCAGCGATGTGATTATCAAAAGATCACTTACCATCCGGATTAGTTCGAAAATAACTAATACTGCTTTGTGCTCCAGATCGTTCAGTCGCAATTGTATACGTTTTAACGTAATATGCATATTGAGTGTATGGTTTCAATTGTGCTAACAAGTAATGAACTGATGAATTATTGTCTTCTTGACTACCAACATCATCCACCCGCCATCTAAAACATTTGACACATATAGTAGATTCAGTTGACAAAGTTCGCTAAAAGATTTAATAAAGAAGATGTTCTTTCTCATTCTGTTCCATCATACCAATGAAAATGTAAACACGCCTGTAAGATTTAGTAACATTTCACCCTAAAAAGGAACAAAATATAATACATTCCATTTATACAACAAAGAAAAGTATACCTGCCTAGTCAAAAACAGAACAGGTCAGAAAAGGCTTATAGCTTACAAGGTACCACAATCTGCAGTTCTCAGGAGTATTTAAAAAAACAAAAACAAAAACTTAAATTATTACATTTAGTTTTATTTAAATTTCGGTTTGATTTAATTAATTTCTCTGAAAGTGATGATGAGTGACCGAAAATTTTAAATTTTTAAGTATTCTCAACCCTGAGCTGTAAAGGAGAATAAACGGTGAGATTAATAGTAGACAGGAAGTAGCAGCTAGACTTTACCACAAGATCAATAAAATAATAAACAAAAAACAGATTTCAAAGCAAACTAACATACAAGTATATTATGGCATTAACATACCCACATTAACATATAATAGTGAAGTGTGGTCACTCACAACAGGAGAGACTTCAAGCAAATGAAATGAAATTCCTTTGAGAAATCGAAGGCAGGGCCACACTAACCACAGGGCTAAATGGGCTATAGCCCCGGGGCGCCAGCAATTTGACGGCTAGAGACCAACTACAAATTGCAGCAGTGAAAGATCTTTTTCAGAAAAATTATTTACGCTCTTCTTTGGGACAGGGCAAATTAAATGATTTAAGTATTTTGTCCAGAATCCCGAGTAGCCCAGTGGTAAGAGGGCTAGGTTCGCAATGCGAAGTCCTCTGTTCGAACCTTGGGATAGGCAGAAATTTCTCTGTAATTCCTAAGGCCGGTATCGAGCTCGGTAATCCATTCCATTCGACGTTGGGTTACAATTAACGGCGCTTCTCCTAACCACTGGCTGACCAGGAGAAGTAACAAGCCCACACACAACATCATACACACAATTAACACAAATAGTGAAAATCGATAGAGCGAATGTAGTTGAGGGCAGCGTGATGCAAGTCCATCACCTTCAATTAATCCCAAATGTATGAATGGCAACCTCGGCACCATAAGGTAAAAGAGGAATTGATAAAGAAAGAAAGCATTTTGTAGAGTGTGATTTATTTAATTATTTAAGTTATACCTATACATATATCTACTAAGTTACTTCTGTTATTTGTTTATATAGTTTGCTTTTGTTTATATAGGTTATTTCAATTTTGTACCAATTTTATATTTTTATTTGTTTATTGGTAATGTATTGACTTTCTCCAGTTCTGAAACTTCTGTAAAATTACACCGGTCACCCCGCTCCCACTTCCTCTCCCTTGTACTTTTTTATGAAGAGGGGCGTATTATTATTAATAACCCACGGTCGCCAAATATCTTAGAACGGCCCTGATCGAAGGTGTGACCAAAAAAGAAAGAATTAGAAGTGAAATAAGAAGGCTTGCAAGGGAAACTACTGAAAGAGAGGATAGAAGAAAGTCAACTATGCTGGCTTGGTCATTTGCACAGAATGGGTAACAAAAGAGAACTAAAGGCTATTTGGGAAGCAAAACCAACGGGTAAATAAGTGGACGCGACTGCCTCCCTGGACTTTCCCATACTGGAAACTGTTCATATCATCTTTATTCAACAGTAGAGTTATTTTCCTCAAAACGGTTATTCAAGTGCTATCCTAAAACCTTGCCTCGTAACGAACAGACTTACAAGGTTTGTAAGAAGTCCCGCCAAATATCTGCGGTGCCCCTTAATTTCCTTTTAATATG
>JABXWE010013288.1:0-29010 GCA_014611495.1 Limonius californicus
AATGAATTAAGAAAGGCAGAGACAGCAGAAGCATATCAAACCAGAATAAGCGAGGCCCTGGAAAGATGTGAAAGGACAGATCCAGAAGGAGAACAAATATGGGATATCGAAGGCAAATAGAAAATGAACAAAATGCGCTGGATTTATCTTTAAGACACTTTTAATTAAATTAAACACTCACAATTAAACATACTGTATTTTCACTAAGAAACTATAGTCACAAACACACTAGTCGCAATATATTTTGCTTTTCAGATCGCAATTGTCCCTCCGAATTCAAACTTTGGAACTATTCAACTCTCGGTTGTCTCCCGTATTTGTATCACGCGTTGTCGGTGCGTAGAACATATTCGAAAACTCTCAAAAAAGTACTCGTATCTTCCAGTCAAGCGATCACACAGCAGAACTTTTCCAGAACATGCTCTAGCTCTGCTACTCGCTACAAGATGGCGTTGTATACTTCGACTAACTACAGTGACTTGATAAAGTCACTGTACGACTAACCAAGCATAATTGACGTTTTTGCGTAATTCCGCCGCTCCCCACAAGATGGCGCTGTACTACTGGAGCTTTGCCACGTCCTGCACTTAACATCTCTACTCTCCGCAAGATGTCACTGCTATACATTTAGCATTAGAGTCACTATATACAGAGAGTAGCGCAAACCACGTGACCGGCGGCCATATTTAGTCCTTTCAGGGCGCTTATTATATGGTAAACGTGGCAGGTGTTTCCTGTTTGAACTAAATAAACAAAATATTTCATGTTTATTATTGTTGGTAGTGATATAAATCACATCCATATTACGAAATATTATATACAACCACAAAAATTTACGTTAATATGCATACCTATCACTACCCAACCAATAATTTAAAGTTGTTGGTAGAGCTAAAAATTAAAGACCACACCAATAAATTAAAAGTTTTTATAAACAGAATTATTGACAAGTAATTATTGAATACTATTAAGTGCAAAAATTCTCAAAATAAATCACAAGATACATAAAAAATATTTTTAAGTTTTTACAGCTTCCCTCATTGCCATACTTCTGCTACTCTTTGTTTCCCCTGAATTATTTTTTGCAGTTTTTAGGGTATTGTATTTGATCAAAGCAAAAACCAACCTCGTCCGAAAAAACAGCTTTACAATTTTATTGATAATGCCATGGCAATTACTCACTTCAAAAGAATTTGAATTAAAAAAGAATATTATGTTATCTACACTAACCTCATTATTTAACAATTGATTATTGTATTTTCTAAACATAATTTCAGTTTTACATAAAAATAAATATAATCCTAATGTAGGAAATACTAAACTATTATCTCGGTAACATTTTAATTTTGTTAGCACACTGATGTGCAACGGACTCCTCGTCACTTTTGGTCACAAGTGGTGAAAAGCAAATTTCACACGAAGAAAAATGTTTCTTTATTTTATACAGCATACAACCAATAAGTTAATACAGAGACTGCTGTGAATCATGCTCAATATCCTCATTTTCTATTACTTCATCGGAAATGTCAACAGACAGAACAAATTTGTCGAAACAGCTTCATCGGAAGTGCCAAGGAAATCTGCTATCACATTTTCAAATTGTTCCCCTAATGGTTCTTCAACATTGCGTTTTCTTTGACGAACAAACCTTACAAGATGTTCAAAATCACTAACTGCATAACTTCCATGTTTCGGTTTGCTTTCGTATTGTGACACTGTTATTAAGCGCAAGGCCGTTTTGAATTCTCTGGGTCCTGGAACAGGATTCCTAGACCGCACAACAGAAAAAAGATTTTCTAATGCATCTTGTGAAAATCTTCCTAATAGCACTATTTAAAAGATTCGTGATGTAAAAACAGGATTTGCATATCAAGTGCTGTTTGGGTAGCTAATAAAATACCACACTGAAATGGCATCCATGTACCCTGCTTCCAATTCGAATATTTATAATTATATCCATAAAATCTTTCAAAAAGATGACAGTTTCACTGTAGATTTCGATATTATTTAAAGAAATGCCAAGCTTCTGGTTACGTGCAGTCATAATCGAAAACCACTTAAACATTTTTTCAATAAACCATGCTGTAGTAATATATTTTTTATTAATTTTGTTTTCTAAAATGCAGTATTTAATTGCAGCAGCAACATCATTGTTTAATAATGCTACAGCTAAACCAACATTCATTTTTTCAAAATGTGTAGGGCTCAAAACACTTTGTTTTAAATATGGCGCAATTTTTAAGTCTAATTCATTGCCACACTTTAAAACTAGTTTTACAGCCAGCATAAAAACAAGCACGTGCGTTGCAAGTGCTTCATTGCTGCTGCTATCCCCCGATAATTTCATTGTTGGTTTACCAATAGCTTCTGATACACTGCTATCATACTGTAGTCCAGACTTTATGGTCATTTAATCAATTAGTAAGGTTGCATGCTTTTCTTCGGGCTTTAAAACTTCAACCTAAAAGTATAAGAATCTACAGTATCTAATTGAAAAGTTACAAAAAAAATTCCTTTAATTTTAGAAGACTGATTACATCGTCCAATATTCCAGGCTTAAATTTTAAATTACGAATACTTTCTTGCAATGTTCTTATGCATGGGTAAGGTAAATATTGTCGTCTTATTTCCTCATAGCCATTTTTGCCACATGACATACTATATAATTGCAAACCTTTTTGTATTGTTTCATCTGACCAGGACTTGCCTAGCAAAGAATTACTTGAAAAAAGATTTGTTGGTCAAGATTAAATGATTTTTTGTAATTTCTTTCTAATTGCGTTATTTTGTGTTCCACAACGTTAATTTTCTTTAATTTAGTCTCAACTCTGTAATAACGTCATTTTCTACATTAGGTTCAATCTCACAATCTTCATCTATTCGTTGTTCACACATAAGATTTTCTTCTAGCATTGTAGTACCAACTTTAGAATCTAAAAGTGAAGTAATATATGTAAAAATAATATTAAACAGATACAAATGTTTGTTCTGACCGGCTAAAAACCTTGTTGCAGGTGCTTTTCTTGGCTTAGGAAGTTTGCGATGTTTAAATAATGTAGGGACTGCAGACCATCGTAAAAGTTCCTTACCATCTGCTCTGCTTTGCTCGAATTGATCTTCGGTAAAGTGTTACTAATAATTCAGAAATGCAAAAAAGTATATAGTGTCTCTTTCATAAGCATTGTATGTATTCTACCTACTATAAAACACAACTACTTACTTCCAGTGGCGGCTCGTGAGTTAAGAAAGAGGGTGGGCACAAGAAAAAACTTACCTATTTTTTGTACATAAAATCAATTCTCCTATTTTTCATGCTGGAAAAGACGTCTATGACTTTGTTGTCAAAATCCGGGATAGACGGGACGAACTTCTTTTCTATTGATAGGATCGCCAATGCGTTCAGTCGATCTTTTTGCAACTTCCATCATTGAAAAAACGTCACTTTCGTCTTTGAATTCAAACGCGCGATTGCGCGAAAACAGCGCTCCAAAGTGCAAATTCGAACGTTGACTGCAAACGGGAACAATGTGCTCGGTGCCCCATTCGCCTGGTATATCGCGTATAGCGAAGATAACCGATAGGCAACCGAATCATCCTCTAAATAGGTACAAATCAGAGCGTTCCCCGGAACATAGTTTTGAGCGTGTTAGCCGCGCCTTTGGTGCGGAAGGAAAATTTGATACCATCGTTAAAATAATGAAATTAAAATAATGCACTGAAATACATGCGAATTTCTTTCAAATCTTGGTGGTTGGGTGGGCACATGCCCTTGTGCCCTTTAGTACAAGCCGCCACTGCTTACTTCACAAATAAAGGGTCTTAGAAGCAGCTTATCAGCTCTGCCAATATTTCGAAGCCACAACTTCCTTCTCTCTACATTTACACTGCCTTGAGGCAACTTAAATATCCTAAATCCCTTGTCGGTGCGATTACAACAATTAACTGCACAACAACATAAAATTGAACAGATTTGGGAGTAACACTCTATAAATGTCACTGCAGCGGACTAAATATGGTTCTATGGCTCTATTTAGCATAGTCGTAAGTAGTCGTAACAATACGTAACGCACAGCATGCGCATCGGCTATCTCCGCCGCAATGTCCTTGATACTTAACCGTAAGTACCAACCGAAATAGCGAACAGAGCAAAGTCCACCCCCGCGCCCTGCGCCATAGATATCTCGCTCACCGGCTAGTCCCACTACGAAATTTTGTGCGTAATTCAAGACTACAGTATGTTGGTATAATGAGCTAGCTAAGTCTTAGCCCTTGGGAGGTAGTGGAGGAGTCAGTGTGGCCCTTAGACTAAAAAGTTTGGAGACCCCTGCTCTAGAGTACAAAATATATGCAGAGTTTGGTGCAGAAAAGGTATAAATGCATAATTGACAATATGAAATAATACACTTGCAAATTTTGGCCCACTTGGCGAATTTAATTTTACTGTGCTATTTACTGATAAAGGGACGTCCAGGATTCGAAAAGTTGCAAACACATTTCAGGAATGTGAAGGAATCTTCCAAGGTTGTTTGAACTGTAAAGAAAACGCTTCTGCATCTATTTCATACGGAGAATGTATAATTTCTCGGAATGTTGAAGTTTTTCCATTGGTGTTTTTCTTCCGATCCTTCACCATTGTATTAAGTTTCATGAAAGAATAGCAAATTAGTTTGGTCATTTGTAGTACTTGACATTTTTTGAACTCCTTATTAGCACCACTGGAGGCAAGTTATTACTTGCGCGCAGTGGTCCGAAATCAACCCTTGTAGATTTTTACTCTAATATTTTTCTATAGCGGCCACTCACCATCACATCCCATGTAAGTATGACCGGTCTCTAGAAGTTTACACTGTATGTCTATTATTTGAATTACATATACCAAAAAAATATACAAATATTTTTGTTTCTATTTTCTATTATTAAAACTTTGTTATTATACATGCAGGCAACGCGTTGACATACTGTAACAGTTATAATCCATTCTCTAGAAGATGCTCTTGCGTCCCATGTATACATATCAGCTTCCCCAATTATTATTAAAGTATGGATGCAAATTAAAGGTCCAAAGTTTTCTTAAGTAAAATACCTTCGTCATTGTAAGTAAGGATGTTGACAATGTTTGCTGTATATCAAAACATACTACTTACTGCGATATCAATTGACGATTCGTAAGATTGAATAGCTGATTTTTTGCACTGGTCGGTCTTTTTAGATTTTCTGTCTGGAATCAACATCATTTGTTCTTCAAGTCGAATTTACAGACAACTAGGCTGTGGTTTTAGTGCCCATGTTAATATCAACGTTCTCATATAAAGTTTTGACTAGATGTACCTTCCTACTGGTGAGGATGTAATCTATAACAGATTTTTGGCCTTGATTGAAATGCATTGCTCATTCTTAACTCATCCTGAACCGACATTTGAATTAATAGTTCTCCATTATTATTTATCGTCATTTCCTTGAATCTCTACATTACCCATAACGTGTTACATCGCGGCTAACTCTCGAATTACAGTTACCTGTGAGGAACGTCTTTTCATTTGGTCTAAATTGTTGTTCCTTCTCTCGGTTTTGCTGTTATTTCTAAATGCGTCCACCTAATGGATATTGATATTGTCGATTGGGAGTATAGTATACAGGCTGTACCAAATTAAGTGCGCACCATTGGTAACTTTGGTATTAGTGGAGATAGAGCCTAAGTTTAAATTGGAAAGAATTGTATATTTTTGGGCTGATTGCGACGGTGATACTAGAAAAACAATTGAACATCGCGTTGCATGGATAATTTAGAAAAACACTTTTTTTTTTAATGGTACATCCTGTATATTCCTATGCAGAATTGAAGTTAGTTTAATTTTACACAAAAAACATCAGTAATATTTTTTTCAAAAATGAATATTTTTAAAAATGTTGGCCTATTTTTATTTCAACTACACAAGCGAACGATGATCACATTTCTTTACAAAACTGCTAATCTAGCAAGAGCTGAGTGGCGAAAAAATATCGAGTGTAGGTTGTCAGTTTGACATTTATTTATTTTTAAATGTGCTGAATTGTTTGAAAATGCCTTTCTCGCATGAGGAAAAATGCGATATGTTAGAATCGTACATAATATCTAACAAAAATAGTATCCGGGCCATAAACAGAAATCGTGAATTATTTCCAGGCAGAAATCTTTCAGACCGTCGATATTTTTTGAAACTTTACCGTAAATTTCGTCAAAATAACAACGTTTTTTCGAAAAAACGGACACGAAAAATTAATATTATCAATGAGCAAACCGAAATTAACGTTATGGCATATTTTGAAGCATTTCCTACGAAATCCGTGAGAGATTTAAGAAAAGAAAGGGGGCTTTCCCTATTTACAATTTGGCGAATTTTAAAGAAATTTCAGTTTGTTCCATACAAATTTCAACCAGTTCAACAAATTCATGAGGGGGATTCCGAAAGAAGGCTGGAAATTTGTCGATGGTTAATACGTATACCAAATGTAGAACGACGAATTTTGTGGAGCGATGAGTCAAACTTTTCCAATCAAGGCATGTTCAACAGGAAAAATTTCCACTATTGAAGCAAGGAAAATTTGTTTCTGACGGATCCCCGTCACCCACAGAAACGGATTAGTATTAACTTATGGTGTGGCATATTAGACTCTCGAATAGTGGGACCATTTTTTTACCAAGAAACGTTAACAGGACAGCGCTATCACCAGTTATTAAGAGACATTTTTGAAAATTTTATGGATGAAGTCAATTTAGCAGAGAGACTGCAGCTATTCTTTCAGCAAGATGGTGCACCAGCTCATAATATGAGAGAAATTTATCCGTTATTACAACAATATTTTGGTGAAAGAATTATAGCTACCCACGGTCCTATACGTTTTCCTGCTCCATCTCCTGATATTACCCCCTTAGACTTTTTTTTGTGGTGTACCAGCAAAAGTATCAAAACGTTGAAGAACTTAAACAGAAAATTCGGGAAGTACTCCGCACTTTAGATGGTCGACAAGTTCTTAAAGCTACTAACAGTATAAGAAGACGAGCTTTAAAATGCATCCAGCAGAACGGGGGTATTTTTGAACACCTTCTGTAAAAAGTTTTATGTTAATAATTACTTATTAATTATTACTTATTGTTTGTCTGTTTGTAGTTTTTAGAAACTTTTGACCCAGAGTCCGCTTGTGCAGTAGAAATAAAAATAGGCCAACATTTTTAAAAATATTCATTTTTGAAAAAAATGTTACTGATGTTTTTTGTGTAAAACTAACTTCAATTCTGCATAGGAATATACAGGGTGTTCCATTAAAAAAAAAAGTGTTTTTCTAAATTATCCATGCAACGCGATGTTCAATTGTTTTTCTAGTATCACCGTCGCAATCAGCCCAAAAATATACAATTCTTTCCAATTTAAACTTAGGCTCTATCTCCACTAATACCAAAGTTACCAATGGTGCGCACTTAATTTGGTACAGCCTGTATATTGTACCACTTATTAAAGAATATATAATATAATATAATAATTATTAAGAAAATTGAAAACACCCGAACTATTTCAGTTGAACCTCTTCCAACTTCGCCTTTGGTCCTGATATAGAGTTTTTCTATTATAAACCCAGCCTTTTTTTGGATTCTTTTCTCGGAGAATGCTGTTTTTCAATGATACTTTCAGATTTCTGCTATTGGTGTATGAATAGGTTTGATGCAGTTTCCACAACTCTTCCTTCGGACTTCTACACTTTTGAATGAATGCTCTTCATGTACACATCTTATACAACATACACTGTGGCTCATAAATGAGGGATCACTAGGTAAATTATAATAAAATACTACAGCGTTTGTGAAAAAGGTACATATTTTCATTTAAACATCCAATTACTGTAGGGTGTAATTCTAAACATTTAAAAAAGAATTTTAATTTGAAGCTGGAATTTACCTTGATTCAAAAATCATACATTTGTTAGCTGGGTGTGGTTTCGGTAAAGGAACCACCCTTACTTTTACAAATTTTAGGTAGTCGTAATACAAGTTTTTGTAATTTATCTGATATATGATATATTTCGCCAGGCTTCTGACAATTGTTCCCAAATATGTTTTGCCGATGATGGTCAAGTTGCTCTTACAATTCGATTGGGTAATTGTGTAGGCTTGACCACATTCATAAGCATTCCCTCTTCTGCTTTCTGTTGGACATAGTCCTTATACAGTTTTGGTGTGTGCTTAGGGTCGTTTTCCTGTTGTAAATAAAATGTTTCCTCAATTAATCCGTTACCAATCAGCACTGCATGATGTTCCAATATGGAACTTCATTATCTAAAATTCCTTTTAATTTGGTGAATATCCCAAATGCCACATAAACGCCCCCAAAGAAGCAGAGAACCACCTCCATGTAATATTCTTTTATCTGCCTATCTTTGAACGAAAATACATTGATTACTTCTGAAAACTGGAAACTCCCATTCGTCAGTCTAGAGTACTCGTTTTCACTTACCGATATCCTAATTTTCACGTTCTTTGATCCATGCCAGTTGTTTTCTACGATTTTGTATCCTTAATGGGTTTCTTAGGTCTACCTTTTAAGCCAGCCGCTACTAAACGCCTCTTGATTGTACTTACTGATACTGATTTCGCATTTAATTCCTTCGAGTTTGTGTAGCTGTTGGCCGGCTATTTCATTTTGATATCAATTGTATTCTTAAATCCGCGCCTGCACTTTTGGAGCGATATCGTACCCTACGTTTTCGTAAATATTATATATAAATAAAAATAAAGTATATCTGCACTTCTTGGAATAATGACCTTGATGGGGTGTTGTAAAGCATCATAAACCTCCAGCTGCAGAAGATCGATTTAGACAGCATCAGAAGTTACAAATTTCTTAGACGGTCCATATTTACCATTTATAGGCCTTTTCGTCAATTTGACGTATTCCAATAATTCCTGATTAGCTGATACCTTACTTAAGGTTGGCGGATCATATGAAAAGGCCCTAATATTCGGTTCGCAAGCAAATGATCCCTCATTTATGAGCGGTTGTAACTATGTATTAATTATTGTTTAAAAAACCTTCCAAAGTTGTTTGCTTACTACTTCTAATCCTTTTTTCACAAATTAATTCACTAATTTTCCCGTTTGTATGATAAAGTGGAGCCAATATCAAGGGGCAGTTTTAAATAGCAAATTATGTTAATTGGACCAACACATCAACTGCTATTGTGTGGGTTAATTCACTTAACGGTATTAAAATTATCCTCACTGCAATCGCTTTCATTTTCTTAAAGAACTGTCTTCTCTGTAAAGGATTAAAAAATTGCAATGCCTTTGTCATCTTCCATAAATTTTCCATGTCGCTGTTCCTATTAGCAGTATTAAAATTCACACTTGGAAAGTGCAAATTAATGTAACACTTTTCGATAAAATTTTTGATTCGACATGGAAGTAGTGTTGGCTTTATAATGTGTTTTGTAAGTTAGTCGCAGTTGGTCTGCATCTATTGGTTGTACCAAGCTTGTTTGTTTCTGCAGTTACAGGAGAGCTTAACTGGTTGTCTAACTGTTGGGTATGAAATGGGATTTATTTTGGCAGAATAACATTTGATGTGTGGAACCTTCCTTATCTGCTTTTCTCAACAAATGGTTTTCCTTAGTTTTTTACTTGAATCCTTAAGATGTTTTAGGTGTTTCCTAGATGCTATAGTATGTAGGTACTTTCTAATTTGACTGTTATCTTGTTATAAATTTGACTTTAACGTAGGTTTAAGATAATTTTTAACGAGCCAGTGTAATAAGAGCGAGGATTAGAAGTACAATACTACTGTGGCATATGTTACAGGTGTGCTTTCGGAGTGATTAAGATTTTAAAAATATTTATAATTAGTTTAATATTCCACTAAAGTGTCCACGTCGTTATTGACAACATTCTGAAAATTCTTGCTGTAAGAAGCTGATGGGCTGGTTGGAATTTTTTCCCCTTTAGTTTAATCATGAACAGAAATGAGCAGCACCGCTTTTTCCAGAGTATGCAAAAATTGTACAACTAAAGTTGTCTCAAATAAAATATATCTCCCGATAGAACTTTTGGTAGTGGATGGAATGTTTTGCTGGTAACCAAACGAAAGCACTTCAACATTTTTACTTTCCTTTGCCAGTTTTGTTTTTCTCGTCATATCTTCAAAAAACGATTGTGCCTTCATTAAATGTACTTTTTTTCAGCTTTTATTTGTTTGCGTCGATCATCCATAAGCAATCCTGATTTTGATTCTGTTTCAAGACGATTACAAACTGGACATGTGTGTGTGTTCTGGGCTGCCTAAATCTGTCCTTCAAATTTGCCTTAACGTAACGGATATAAAAGGTGTAGGTTGTTCACTCCTTTCTTTTGTCTAAAAACTTCTTAATTTCGTGTTCAATTTTTCCAGGTATTACTAGGATTGCCAACATCCAGTCGATGCTGAGCGAATGCAGTACATTAAAATACACTCACCGGCACAAAATTCTATCCATGCGTTATTTGATTTTTATTTTTATTTATTATTAATTTTTTTTTGTTTTAATTATTGATTTTACTTTAGTTCAGAAGGTGTATACATAATACAAATGTAACGCAAGTAAATCAAAAATGTTTAATTCGTTAAGTAATAACAAAAATAAGGCAATAATTCTGATTAGAGGATAAAAAAGTAATTGCAAATTTTACATAAATATGATCTTAAAGTTAAAAAAACAAAACGTTAATAACGTGTATTGCCTCCTCGTGCTCGAATTACACTTTGGGTTCATCATGCCATCCCCTCAATAAAGTGTTGAATGGCATCGTGGTCAATTGCATTCCATTCTTGGACTACTGCTGCACTTAGCTCTTGCAAGTTGTCAGCAGCGGGAATTCGGGCTCGAATTCGTTTTCCCACCATGTCCCAAATATGTTAGATTGGGTTAAAATCGGGTAGGCCAACTCATTCGGTGAATTCTAACTTCATTTAAATATCCATCCACGATTCGAGCAACGTGACGGCGGGCATTGTCATGCATTAGCATGAAATTTTCACCAATAAATGGGGCGAAAGGCACAACATATGGTTCTAAGATGTCCCTAATGTACCTGTCTGCAGCCATAGCCCACCCCACACCATGATTGAACCACCATAAAAACTAATTCTAGGCATAATATTGCTTTGAGCAAACCTCTCACCAGTCCGTCGTCAAACTCTTTGACCGCCATCTGGAGATCTCAGAGAAAACCTCAGCTCGTCAGTAAACAGAATGTGGTCCCATTCCTCAACATCCCAGCTTTGGTGTTCATGGGCAAAGTTCAACTGCTGCACTCGATGTTCTAACTGGTCAATTGTGGGTCACTTACGGGTCTTCTTGCACTCAAGCCGTGTTAATGTAATCTTCTTACACAAAGTGAGAACAACAAAAGACCAGATTCGTAAAAACCGGTTAAATGTAATCGAATATCACAATAATACTGTTTTACTCATTATTTTATATTGTTTTACTGGTGTCATAGTGAAACAAAGTAGTTGGTTTTCAATTGTGTTTGTTCAAATTAACATTCACAAACATGCACTTTTTAAATTTTTATCGAATTTAAATCCCGAATTGTGCCTGGTTTGCCCAATAAAAAAGTAGCGTTTCGCGTCCCCACCTGAATACTTATTACTGTAGGAAAAACTAAAGCTCATATAATGAAATGCTTTCTGTATGTTTCTGTCATTAATCTTGTTAACTACTCTAGCTCAGAATTACTTGTGGAATTATGCTGAGAAAGTTTATAGACAATTTCTTCTATTTTTTAGTCGGCTTGCTAATATAATTCTCTTTTGTTGCAGATATAGTAATGGAGTTTGTAGAAGATTGTATAAACCTGCTACAGGTTCCAAAAGAAAAACTTGGAGAGTCAATTAATTAAAGAAGCACAATAAACAAAAAAATAATATGTGAAATGTTGCTCTTACGCCCCTGGGGATTAGGTTACTTCCAACTCTTGGGACGATGGAAATAAAAAAACGGCTTTCACTACCACACTGCCGCGGTTTTTCTTTTTAAATCGCTTAAATCCGATATGAATCGAAAGGAGCAATTATCCTTAAGTGTCCAAGCACCAAGGCGAACACTGCTATTACATATTTATATCGGACTTAGTCAATTCTATTTGCCTGAAGCAAAATGCGATACGGTAAAACTCGAAGTAGCAGATGCGCCGCGACAAAAAAAGAACCGATATTCGAAATTACATCCGTCTGTCCCAAAGGTTCCTACTCTACTTTCGTTAAGGCGCCCGTACGGGCGACCGGAGTCATCGAAGATGTAAAATTGACTGCGGAACTAACGCGACGCAAATCTGCATTTCCCCCAAAAGAATGCAACATACGAGGGCGGATCAATAAATCCGTGACTTTTTGAATGAAACACAGGTTTTTGGATAAAAAATCATTTTATTTTTCAACATAGTCTCTTTTGAGCTCTATACACTTTGTCCAACGCTTCTCCAATTGTTTTATCCCTTCCAAAAAATGAGATTTGTCGAGGTCATAAAAATAGGTATTTGTTTGTGAGATGATTTCATCGTTGGAGTCAAATCTCTTTCCGCCGAGCCATTTCTTCAGGTTTGGAAACAAGAAATAGTCACTTGGGGCTAAATCCGGAGAATAGGGCGGATGAGGGAGCAATTCGTAGCCTAATTCTCGGATTTTTGCCATGGAAACTGCACATGTGTGCACCCTTGCATTGTCCTGGTGGAAAAGAACTTTTTTCTTGGCCAAATGCGGTCGTTTTTTTTTCAAATCCTCATTAAATCGACCCAATAAGTTGGCATAATATTCGCCATTGATTGTTTTACCCTTTTGAAGGTAGTCAATGTGGATTATACCGCGTGCATCCCAAAAAACGGTCGCCATGACTTTATAGGCTGACAAACCCACCTTGGCCTTCTTTGGCGCCGATTCACCCCGAGAAACCCACTGTTTTGACTGTTGTTTGGTCTCTGGTGTGTTGTGGTGGATCCACGTTTCGTCCACGGTTACGAAACGGCGCAAAAAATCGTCCATATTGCGGTTAAACAACGCCAAACACTCATGCGAAGTTCTCACACGATTACGTTCGTGGTCGATTGTGAGCAAACGCGGCACCCATCTTGCGAAAAGCTTTCCCATACCCAAGTGATCATTCAAAATTGAAACCACTGAGCCGTGTGATATGCCTATGGCTTCCACAATCTCTCGTACCTTCAATCTCCGATCGGCCAACACCATATCGTGAATTTTTTCAATTGTTTCGGGTGTAGAGACCTCAACTGGGCGTCCAGAACGTTCGGCATCTTCCGTGCTTGTACGGCCACAACGAAATTCAGTAAACCACTTTTTTACCTTTGAAATTGATGGTGCAGAGTTCCCATAGTATTTATCGAGCTTAGCCTTGGTTTGAGTGATGGTTTTTTTCCGCAAAAAATAATGCTTAATGAGCACACGAAATTCACTTTTTTCCATTTTCTCCTCAAATCACGCGGTAGTCAGCTATCAGTGGCTGTCAAACGCAAACTAAATGACGCAGCTTGTTCAAATTTTTACAGGAGTCAACTGATAGATGCCTGTTGACAGGAGCAGTGTTGCCCTTTCAGTTAAGAGGCGGTAAATTCAAAAAGTCACGGACTTACTGACCCGCCCTCGTATTTCGAATTATGGTGAAATGATTCTAGAACGAAAACAGCACGTGTGACTTCCGAGGGTCAACACAGAATCCCAAAAATTGTTTCTGAACGGCAAATCTAGCATACAAAGGGAAACTTTGAAATTGGCCTCGTCATAAGTCAGTCTTTAAAATCAACAAAATAACCAAAACTGTTATCAACATACAAACGGCAATTAAAGTAAAGTTTTTAATCCCTATGAAGCGGCAACTAAAGTACGACATTAATTCAAATGGAGCGGCAAAATTTAAATGAACATAACATGCTGGCGTTCCAACCCGTATTAAAAACGGGAACGTTGGCAATGTTATTTGGCCTAAAACAGACTAATTATTAGTACTGTATTATTATGTGGGACGAGTTTAATTTATACAGGGTGTCCCACAATAGGATGTACTTAGGTTCAGCACGTGTTCCTGGCCTCTTTTTAAGTCGAAAACTTCCAATAAATGTACGGCCTAAAATTAATCGCTACAAAGTTGTTGGCACTTTTTCATTCAAAAAATAAGAAAGAATAAAATCTTTATTGGAAAAGGAGATTAGTTAACGGTTCACAAAATAAAATGCTATAGTTATGTGGCAGTTTCTATTTCAAGTTTTCAAAATGGACCACCTCGATTAGCTACGCACCTTCGTGCCCTTTGTGAAATCGCCGTGACAGACCTCATAATAGAGTCGGCATCGTTTTTGATAATATTGAAAGCATCAATTATTCGATCCAGCAACTCATCTCTAGTGTTTGACTTTACTGCATACACCAAGGACTTCACACGGCCCCAAAGATAGTAATCTAACAGCGTTAGATCCGGTGACCTGGGTGGCCAAATAACGGATCCTTTACGTCCTATCCAACGGTTTCCAAAGTCTCCTTTTAGAAATGTAATTACCGCCCTGCCAAAATGTGGTGGTGCTCCATCTTGCTGTATCCACATATCTGCTCTGATATTTAGAGGTACATCTTCTAACAACACTGGTAGTTCGTCTAGCAGAAAGCGGAGGTAATGTGCTGCATTCAAAAGACCTTCAAATACATACGGCCCAATCATTTTGTCCCTGATGATACCACACCAGACATTAATAGCAAAACGGTGTTGGAAATGTGACTCCGTGGTTGCATGTGGATTTTCTAGCGTCCAAAGATGTGAATTTCTTGTGTTTGTTATTCCATTTCGGTTGAACAAGGCCCGCATCTGTAAAAAGAATTTTTGTGTGCGACCGTTGATTTTCCAATAACCAATGGCAGAACTGTTCACGTGCAGTATAATCATTTGGTAAAAGAGTCTGTACCGTTTGTACATGGTACGGATACAAACCAAAATCGTGAATGGTTCTCCATATTTGCATTCGGTTAGTACCAATTTGGTTAGCTAACCGTCTAAGTTAGTAGCGGGACTTCAATTCTATTGAGACTATTTTCCTCTAAATCAACGTTTTTTCTCAGAGATCGTTCACGTTTTGATCGCGGCACTACCAGTTTCTCTAATACTAAGATGCACATTGCTGAAAACTCGGCTATCTGGTAAGCTGCGGCCAGGAAATCGGCAGCGATATTTTTGAACTGCTACACACGCATTTCCGTCGTAAAGTCCGCAAATTAATGCATATGGGCATATTCTTCACTAGAAAACGTTGACATACTTATTTTATGACAGATGATAAACAACACTTACTTACATTTGTTTTCAAAGTCCTCTAATTCATCTTTTGTTTATGATCTTTGAGCGTAACGGTAACATTCAAATGTGAATAATTTTATAATGATTAATTTTCAGCTTATAAAGAGGCTGGGAACACGTACTGAAGCTATTGTACATCCTGTTGCGGGACATCCTGTATATTTGTATATTAATATTTCATCCAGATGGCAGTGTAACTACAGTGTTCACTTTCTTAAAGAGTTTCCATCGTTATTTAACAACTTAGAAAACACAAGTGGGAATTGTTGATAGCAGACGGAACCATCGTTTCTGCTAAAATTATCTAACAGAACTTTTACTTGTAGAATATGTCGCAGAAAGTGATCCTATCCATTGTTGTGTTTAGGTATGTCACAGAAAATGACCCTATCCTTTGGTGTGTTACATTAGGTATGTCACAGAAAATGATCCTATCCTTTGTTGTGTTACATTAGGTATGTCACAGAAAATGATCCTATCCTTTGTTGTGTTACATTAGGTATGTCACAGAAAATGATCCTATCCTTTGTTGTGTTACATTAGGTATGTCACAGAAACGATCCTATTCGTTTATTGTGTTTAGATTAGTATAGATTAGTAGTAGAAAATGATCCTATCCTTTTTGTGTTTAAATTAGGTATGTTACAGAAACCAATCATATCCTTTTGTTCCGTTTCGATTAGGTATGAAGCAGAAAATCATCATATCCCTGTTGTGTTTAGACTAGGTTTGTCATAGAAGATGATCCTATCCTTTGTTGTAATTAGATTTGGTACCGTAAACCTTTGATCAAAGTAAAAATATTTTCGTAGATATTTTCAAAACTATTACAATTAAAAAAACGTATTTTCCCAGTTTTTACCTACGTTTAGGCTTTTTTGATCGATTTGCGTAATAAAATATAGCGTACAACGTTCAATATGCATCCATATTCACTATAAAGGGCTGATCAAAGTCACCTGACTGACTGGGGCGTCTTTGATAACGGGCTAGAAATTGCATAGAGTTGTATTAGACCTCAATACATATGACCAAAGTCGCCCCGGTGAAAATCGGTCAACACGTTTTTACACAACGTATATCGGGGTGACTGACCACTAATAATCCGGGGCAACAACACTACCCTCAATATGTCTATTAAATACTCTATGTAATATATTTAAATTCAAATGAAAAACTTGTTTTTTCAAAGATCTTTATTGAGAAAACTTCAAATATAGAAACTACAAATTAAAAATGAAACTCGAACTCAAAATATCATATTTTCATCAAGAATGAAATCAGCATTCATTAGACTTTTCAAGGTGAAAAAACAAATTTATTCTCAAAACAATACAAAGACAATATTAACTATTAAAAATATTTATCATAGACATTAAAAAAATTGTCATTTACGTTTACATATTTAGCGCGTATCAAGCAAAGACATTTATTACAAATTTATAGAACGATTGTTGCCTCTTTGTTTGTCCCATAAAAGTATGCTTGCATAAAATTACTTTAACCATTAGTGTATAAGGTCTACTGGAGAAATTTTTTCCCTTTTTTCGGCAAAAACCCTATTTATTAACTAAATGAAAAGCCATTTTATGACAAAAAAAAGTTTGATATTTATTAAAGAAAAATATATAGGGTGTCCCTTACATCTCGTAACCTATTATTTTGAAGTGTGATATAAAATAAAGCAATATTTTGGATGTAATCCAGTATCATATTTGGAACAAATAAATTGCGATTTTTTACCACAATGTGCACACCGTCTGTCAGTACCGTGGTAGTCGATCAGTGATTTATTTTGTCGTATCTTGCCTCAGGGTTAACTGGTTGATGGACCTGTCCCTTATTTGATTTTACTCCGTAAATTTTAAAAAAGACAGTGCTAAATATCGTCTAAATGACAAGTTACTACAATTAGGATCTCTAGGATATATTTTTCGCATAAGTAACCAAGAGTTCACTACAGTTGCATCAAACAAATTAGAAAATATAGGCCACCACCATTTGCGTTGGCGTATTCGAGTACGATAGCAGGCTATTAGTATGTCAAGTTTATCTACTCCCATTCCTTGATTATAATTGTCAAAAATTTTTGGTTGTGGAACAGAAATTTTGGCTTTAGCTTCTCGTGAATATCAAGTCGCAGACTTTGTGTTTAAAAATTTGACGCTGCAGTGACTATCTTATTATCCTTCCATTGAAAGACAATGACTTTTTCACAATGCCTGTAGTCAAAGTCACCACGTTTTGCCGTTTTCTTTTCACACATCTACCTTGTTGTTTCCTAGTTTTTAACTGTTGCTTTCTCAATTTCTCCATTGCCTTTTCGTGTATAACATTAATTTCAGGCGTGTCCGTAGCCACTATACTCCTTCGCTTTCTTGATCTGTTCTTTTGCTTTAACTCCTGTGCTTGTGGAAGCCTGTGTAACATTTCGGGTGAAATAAAAACATTTTTATTAGTTTCACCCACTTCTTCATTCGATTCTGTTTCTACATTTTGATTTCCTCATTCGGTAAAAACATTTTTATTAGTTTCACCTCCTTCTTCATTCGATTCTGTTTCTACATTGTGATTTCCTCCTTCGGTGAATATTTAGAAACTCTACTTTCCACATTGGTATTGATAATGACATTGCTGCTACAGGCCCTTAACTCTTGATTTCCGGCATAATCTAACTGAGAGGGGTTGTCTATCCGTGACCTTACTAACTGTAAAATCGTCATCTGTAAAAACATGTTTGTCGAACGGGAAATGTGTAATTGAGGAGCTAAAGTAACAAAGGGGCTAAGTGCCAAAATTGTTAAACTGAGAAATTTAAAAGAAACCTTTACATACCAAAACAAAAGACTTTTTATTTTCAAATAATTATCTGCATATTGTGTGCCTAACGCTTAAATATGCTACGACAAAAACGGCAGAAAAAAATGAAAACTTGAAAATAATAAAAAAAATTAAAAAAAAATTTGAGAAACGGGCTAAGTGCCAGTATATTATTAGATTAAATTAGCGTGGAATGCTTGGTGTTTATAGTCTTGTAGATAAGGAATCATTGGTATTAAGTGTTTCTTGTTGTCACCGACCTTATTAATGTCTGGCAGCTGGTTATTTGAGATATTTTTAAGATCGTCCATGGTTGTTCCTCTTTTAAGTATCGGAGTTGCTTTCCCATGTGCTACTTCAGAAAAGATTCAGCAGTAGGTAAACAAAAAACCAGGTTGTTGGGAGTTAACTTTCAATCGTACAACTTTGCTAATATTCACTTATTTGAGATTTAAGATCTTGTCGGCTGCCGCTTGTATATCAACAAATTTTTTTGTGACGTATCTACTATTTCAAATCGGCCTGTGTGTACTTGATAGTATTACATCGTGTAAGTCCTCAGGTACCATCGGAGCGCACTTGCGCTTTCTTTTCTCGATCAAGGCGAAATCCCTGTCGCACTGAAGGGAGCTATGACCACTGACAAGATACCTATGTTCAATGGTGTCAAAGAGTCCACAACTCGCCAAAAACACGCAAGTAAACACAATCATTCTGTTTTTATTTTGGGCGGTGCAGTTGTCGCTCCAAATAACAGCATTCCTTTTTTCTGTAATGCCCATATTTAGGACGCGTAATAAGCAAGACGCAATCTCGTTACCGCCACGTTCTGCATGCCAACAACACATGTATGCATGCTTGTTATCCCCAAAGCTGATTCCTAAGTTATAGCATGAAAGTTGGCTCAAGTAGAACATCTCAGAGTGGGTCAACGTAGGTAGAAGTGTTTCCAAATTTCGTGAACGGTGACCTGCGCGAGGGAGGAGCCTAAATTTGGGAGAAGGGGACGTTTTAAGTGAAACTGAAAAACGCTGACCACCTTAAGGCGCGCGAAATTTAAAAGATAAAGTTACTAGGTTATGGAAATAAAAATTAAACAATTCACATCAAAATAACCAAAATCCTCCCTAGTATTCTAATTTGGTTTAAAATAATTTAATGATTGATTTAAAGGAAAAACCGAAAACTACTGTAATATTAGATTATTTATTAAAAACATACAGCTAAATTTCAACAATAAATTTAAAAACTTTCAATTTGATTTTGACCTGTTGTGCTAAGCTAGAATATTACTAAATCAAGAAAAACTTTTAGTATAACATTACCAATTTATTTATATAAATTTACAACAGTTGTCGACACGTCCATCAAGTACAAGTGTAATCCTTAAATATAATTTTATACAAGTTTAAGTAATCTGAAATATAATTTTAGGTTTTAAGTTTTGATATTATTAAATGTAAATTGTATTACAGTATTAGATCATCTAAAAGTTTTACCATATTACAAATTAATTTATAAAAATTTACAGCAGTTGCTGACAAGCCAAGTCAGTCTCATCCTCTGCCGATGAAAGAAAATCTGAATCGTCGCTGTCTTCGTCACCTATCTGTATAATTAGTTCATTCACTGCATCTATAATGTACTCTCTTTCTAGGAATTCATTCTGCACTTTTTCCACATGAGAACAAATGTTTTCCCATTCTCGTACCCCTACACTATTAAACTTTTCCTCTGCGATCGTCTGTACATCTTCAAGCTTAAATGTAACATTATTCCCAGCTATATGATTTTTTATTAATGCCCACATTTTTTCAATCGGATTCAGCTCGGGGTGATAAGGAGGCAAACGTAGCAGTGAATGGCCTGCGTCTGCCAAAAGTTTGTCGATAACGTAATTTTTGTGATTTGGTTTATACAACAATATTTTGGCATACAGTTCTGGCACGGTTGCTTTCTGTTCAAAAAATAATCCTTTTTCCCTCAGCCACTTCTGCATATCAGCCTTTTTCCAGTTGCTAGTTGGATTTGGTTTAACTGTTACGTTGTGATACGATGCGTTGTCAATAACTAAAACAGAATTTTCTTCTAAATTAGGAATTAAATTTTCTTTTAGCCATTTCAAGTAGTTTTTGTGGTTCATGTCGTCATGATAGTCTCCGTTTTTTAGTCCCGATTTGAAAATTAGGAGGGCATGCGGAACAAAACCCTTTGCACCCCCAGCATGAACAATTATAAGGCGTCTTCCTTTGCTCACTGGTGCTTTTAAACATTTATTTGTACCATCGTCCCAAGCCTTAGGAACCGTATGTGAACTATGTAAATATGTTTCGTCTGTGTACACAATATTTCGCCATTCTTCTTTATGCTTCTTCAGCTGCCGCAAGAATTCTGTTCGCTTGACACGAATATCTGGTTTTTCAATAAGTGTTCTACGATTGTCCTTTTTCGTCGTTTTTTTTCCAGCGGAAGCCTATCTTATGCACCACACGCCTAAAAGAAGATAATTTCCCTTTAAAATCGACGTCGTTATCATTTTTAACTGCTCAAAAACTGCTCGCATGGTCGGCCTTCTTTTGTGAATGCTGGCATAAGTATGAATAACATTCCGTATAATCTCCTCTTGACATTCATCTGCAGTCTTTGTTTTTGGTTTATTAATTGACTTCTTTGGAGACGTAAATTTACTACTTTCTGGTTTTGATGCAGCTTCTTGAATAATTCTTCTTACAGTACTTAAAGAAACACCACTTGCTTGAGCCACTCTTTCTTGTAAATCACTCAAAGGAATCACTACTTCCCCTTGCTCTTTCTCTTGTATCATAAACTTATAAACATTATATATTATTTCTCGTCCCTGGCTATGCACTACTCTCTTTTTGTTACTCATGTTAAATGATGTAAACAACCTGTAAACACTTTTATTAAGCGCAAATTAATAAAAACGGCATTGGTACTTACCGAATAATAACAAATAATATGCGGTGTCTTGAAAAAGACTGTTTTTGAAGTAGAAATAATTAAAACTGGAATAGAAATCGCAAAAAAACACCACCTGTTAAGAACGCCACGTGCAACTGAAATGTCAATCACCACAATCGCCATTGCGCTGGTAGCCTAATGTTTTTAGGCCGATCTTGCGTACAATTTACGCGGCGTAGACTAGTCGAGTCTACTGCGCAACTGTTCATGAGATTTGGAAATACTTGTACGAACATGACTTGTTCAAAATCCACTGAGAACGCACTCGTGGTGCTTCCTGACACTTGCGACGATGCGATGTCCCTTTTCATGAGCATGGTAGCTGCTTCTGCCTTTCGATGGTGCACGTCCAACTCGACCTTCGCTGCCCGACTTCTTTCACCCTGTGTTTTTACGAGGGCCGTTTAAAAACTAAGTTTAACGCTCGTATTACACCCAAAAAGGGGTCAAAACACAAAAACAAGGTGATTTTTGAAATCTACAGACAATTTTATTATTGTTCCACATAATCGCGACATAGTCCGAAACATTTTTCGTAGCGAACAATCAACTTATCAATGCCGAGTCGGTAGTGCGATGCGTCCAATTTGTTGAAGTAAGCAGTCACGGCGGCTTCGATTTCCTCTGTTGAATTGAATCGTACGCCTCCAAAAGTGTCCTTGAACTTGGGGTTAGGTAGTAGTCGCTCGGAGCGAAATCAGGTGAGTATGGTGGATGTGCACAAACCTGCCACTTTAATTTTTGTAACTTTCCTGCGTTATGCGAGCTGAATGAGGTCGTGCGTTGTCGGGAATGAAGAGCACTTTCTCACTCAGTAAACCGGGTCTTTTGTTCCATATTCGACTCGCAATCGGTCAAGGAGGTCGCAGTAGTATGCCGCGTTGATGGTCCTGCCGTGTTTGCAGGTAGTCTTATCAACAAAACACCACGGTAGTCCCAAAAGACAGTCGCGAGAACTTCGCAGGCAGAGAACGTAGTCTTGCATTTTTTGGGTGGTCGTCCACCCTTCTCGACCCATTCCATCGACGATCGTTTCGACTACGGCTTATAGTGGTAGACCCACGTTTCGTCACCTGTTACCATTCTTCGTAGCAGTGAATCTCCTTCCTCCGCGTACGCAGCGAAAGGGCGGCACCCATGCGGTTTGTCTTGTGCTGGTCGGAGAGAAGGCGAGGTATCCATCGCGCGCTCACTTTACGGAGGCCAAGAACGTCGTCAATGATTGTTCGAATTGAAGAACGACGACACTCCCCTCTACCTGACAATCGTAGGGTTAATTCGTCGAATGTGTACCGCGGATCTGCATCAATTAGCTGTTTGACAAGCGCAACGTTTTCGTCGGTGATTGCATGCGCAGGTCGCCCTGAGCCAAGGCCACCTATACCTACCAGGCCTGCTCTTTGCCGGAGCGCCCACAAAATAGTGGTCATACGCTAGTTAAGCGGGCCCATTAGAATACAGCGCTTTTTTCAGAATTTTGCCATAAATTGAGATGTAAATATCATTTAAATGGTTGTGGCAGACATTTCTAGATATCTACTGCACGATTTTAGTTGAGTTATTAAATATTCTATTTAACAAACAGTACTTATAACGCTTATACGTCGTTTTACAATTTTAACAGAATTTATGTGTATAGTGAATAGTAAGCGATTATTTATTTCTTATTTTGTACATAGTTTATAATAATTCGAGTTGACAGCAAACAGCTTAAATTAAAGAACTAAATCATATGATTACTTTCTAAATACCTAAATAAATATTATATTAAATAACTACTAGAAACGAATAATGAATAAATAAACCCCTGTACGTTAAAATTTAGGAGGTAGTATTATAAATGCCCGATTTGGACGATTTTGATGACAGTTTGGCGATTTTTCTTTTAGGTATGTCTCGATTTAGTTTATCGCTTTTCATTTTTGCATAATTGTTTAGGAGTATGTTAATGAACGCATTTAAACAGATATTTATTAAATACCGATGGTGGCGCTGTTGATTTTTCCAAAATGGCGGCGACTGGTAGTATATTTTTATGACGTGACGTATTGCGGCTTGTTTATTCCTCGTGTTTGAATTGTTTTAAAGATTTTGTGACTGTGATAATTGCGTTTGCGTAAAAAACAGTGGTTGTATATATGTAAGCAAGAGGCGTGTTTGTTATTTGGTGTGTGTGTGTGTTATATATATTCATAATTTCAAAGACATTGATAAAATTTATTTAGTAGCTGCACAACAGCATATTGAAAAGGTAAGTTATTTAGTATTAGACTAAAATTATTATGCAATTATATCTTAAATATTGTTGCAGCAGTTATGACCAAACAAAGCAGACAACACTACATAACGAAGACCAGTTTTAAGTTTCATAAACGTTAACAATATCTGTTCTCTTGATGTTAATTTTTTCACTCGCACTTCAGGAAAATGACGCTTAAACACTAATAGTATAGCATTTAATAATTTAAAGGAATGCAATCCTGTTAATGAATTTAGTTTACTATCTGTATCAATAGCATTTATGAATGGTACCAATATGTCTCCGCTGGTAACTTGCGTGCACTTGTCTTCTGTTGTAGTTTCCAAAGGTACATTAATAAGTTGAAGTATACCAGAAACTGCTACTTTTTCTGCTTCATTTAAATTCTCAAAGTCTCGCTTTGGTGCTGGTGTTAAAAGCCGATCAGGGTTTTCTAAATTTTCACTGCACTCTACCGACTCTTCAGTTAGGGTAGTTTTTGATCTGTTGCAACGGCTGGTGCTGGGTTTTGCAATTACAATACTCTTTTTGGGAATATTCTGCGAAGGTACTGCATCTCTTTTTAAACGTGGAATTTTATGGGGGAAATCTAAAAGAAAAAATGCTTGTTGATGTTATACCCTTACGTCAACATTTGAGGTTATTTACCTGGTAATATAAAATCTTGCTTTATAAAATGTAGCGAACACACTCTCATAGCAGATGTTGCAGGCTTTCCCATCAATAAAGCTATTTCCCAGGCCTTCTTTTTGGACAATTTTTCTTTTAGTCCAAATTTATTCGTTCTAAATACATAACCGGATTTCACGGTTGGAAACCGATGGAAACTTAAATGTCTTTCCCTGCCTTTTTTTGTATGGCACCCATAGACACAGCAGCTTACATTACACTTTGTACCGCTCATAATTACGTCCAATAAAAGGTATTCTAATTGAGATTTTAAGATCAACATAAAAATAACCTACCAATACTAGTTACATATACTGCCGCATGGTGGCGCTTCACTTAATCTGAAACGCCTATACGGACACACGAACCCGAGGCTTGACGCTTTCACAGTATAAAATGTGTAAAACATCAAACGTGCCGTTGAGCGCAATGATTATAAAAACATTAACGTGTGCACATGTCATTGCTTTCATTTAAAAACAAATGTTTCAAAACGAGATTGGAAGAAACAAGAAGCAATCTTAAAGACATTTAATATTACGAAAACAATACGATTTCCACCACTGACTACATAGATGTAACCATATATATTAGTAAATTATATAAAACAGTCATGATAATATAAAAAATAGTGTGTCCGTCGTATAGTGTGCCTGAACCAAAAATATATTTACACGTTAGTCACGGTATTATTTACACACGTATAGCTACGTTAAAAACAATGACTTACTTCTAGGTTAGGTCTCCTTTTTTCATCCACAGTATTTCCATTTCTGTTTTTATAGGATTGTCCTGCATTTTTTCGTTGTTCGTCACTTAATCTTCCCAATCCTTGTTTGCGACGTCCTGAATTCATTTTGAAGCTTACTTTACAATATTCTACAGCCGTGTGGCGCGAAACGATATGTTCCGGTAGGATGTACTTAAACAAAATGAACGCGCAACACAACAATGCGTACTGCGGCACTTGACTCCTTTCATGTGGAAATGACCGTGCACTTGCAGAAAGCGCCACCTATCTGCCTGATTGTTTACGGAATTTGAAGTCCTGGCACTTTGCCCGTTTGATAGGATATAGTCGATGGCACATAGAATTTATCTATAGAAATATTTTTCGGCAAATTGGCACTTAGCCCCTTTGTTACTTCTGCTCCTCAGTTCTGGAAAATTAAACTTATCAACAGGCTCTTCACTTATTTCATCGGATAAGTTATCCTGAAGTCCTGCATCATCATTGTTATCATCACTAGAGGATTCAACTAATTTTCTTTTCGAACATCTACCTTGTTGTTTCCTAGTTTTTAACTCTTGCTTTCTTAATTTCTCCATTGCCTTTTCTTGTATAGCATTAATATCAGGCGTGTCCGTGGCCACTATACTTTTTCGCTTTCTTGATCTGTTCGCGAAATATCATAGCTGGAGGTAAAAAATTACCACTGGCACTCACTATACCGCATGTTGTAACACGGATTCCTCAATCTCCACTAGTTGCCGAACTAACTTGTTTTATATCTTTTTTGGCTATGATTCGTCGGGGTTTTTGAACTGTCGTGGTCGCCGTCTCATCCAGATTAAATACACCTATTCCATCTGCAAAAGCAGGTGAACGTTCATAGGTGGATTCCAAATTTTTAAAGAACACACCAACATTGTGTTTGTTTAACGATGTAGCCCTTGACAGACTACATCCCTCGGGTTGTCGGATACTTAAATCAACGTGACTGCCCATAAATCCATGAAGCCATTCTAATGCCGCCTTCTTGTTTTCTGTCCAAGACAAAGGAACTTCTATATTATTTGCAACTGCTACTTCGTATACTAAAATTCATATATTTTTTTGACTTGCCGTAACACATTTTGGCACATTGAATTGCATATTGGGCGATTGTTTCTTCTTGTTCATCAGTAAATATTCTTCGACAGTAATATTTTGGCGTAAATCTAATTACGACATCTTCAACTGCAGCTTTATTTTTATTAACCCTGTAAGACTCATTATTAGTAATAGTGCTTGAAAAATTTTAATCTTTCTATGGCAGATAATTAGAGTCATATATAACGTAATTACACTTTTAAACAAAATTACACTACTAATGTAGTTTGCAGTTGTGACCATATGGTCACATTAAGTCACTCTAGTCAGAAACTCATTTATTGATAATGATACAGAATAGGGTACTTGCACATAAAACAAATCCTGCTGAACTTGGCATAATATGAAATAATTGTTATAAATATAACTCGGTAGTAATTTTTTTTCCTAATAAATATGTACATATAGGGAGTATAATTAAATTAAAAATTGAGAATAATTAGAAATTCAAAATCACTTTGAAAACGCATCTGAGCATGCGCGGCCGGCGTGACGTCACTTAGTAGATCAGCTGCTTTCCTCTGTTTGGTGCTGCCTTATACTTATGCGTTTTCTTGGTTTTATGTGTCTTTTTGCTTGTTACGTTAATAAAAACAGTCTTTTTCAAGACTATATACAGCGGAAGAAATTGAGAGAAAGGTACATTTTGAATGTAATTATTTCACTAGTTATATTGATACTATTTTATGTCTGTTTATTTAGTATCCATTTGGTGTGTGAATCAGTACTTGTTTTTGGCTTTTTAATTGCTTTGTTGAAAGCTGTTAAAAATACAATAATGTCCCGAAAAGTCGAAGAAGGTTTTGTCAGAGCACAATCCGACAATTTACCTGAAGTTGACAATTTTATGGTCGCAGAATATTTTTCGAACAGCGACTGCTATTCTGCATCTGAAATTCGTGGAGTGAAAGAGGACAAGCAAGTTAGTTTTACAAATTCGTTGATAATATTAAATACAAGTTCAAATTGATGGACTTACACTGGTTTGAGGTTACATGTAAAAATTATCATGTTACTTTCAGAGCTACTCGTGCTAACTACGGTGACTCTGCTGTAGGGTATGTGCAAGTACGAAGAGATGGCATTGTATGCATAGTAAAGTGCAAGATTTGCCCTGAGCATAGGGTAAAAGATAAACATTACAATGTTGTACTAGAAGTCGATGAAAAGGAGAAGAAAATATTAAAGGTGGAATGTTTGGATTGCGCTGCTTCTGCTGGTAAGTAAGAATAGTTACTGTAACAATAAACAATTTTCACATTTGGTGTAATTTATAATTTTAAAAATATAAAATTATTCCTTATAGGTGGGTGTAAACATGCAGTAGCATTTCTAATGTGGGTACACAGAAGAAGCGAAGATCCTGCCCCAACTGAAATACAGTGCTATTGGAAGAAATCGCAATTATCGAAAGTTGGTACATCAATAAAATATATAACAGTAGCAGCATTCGGTGGAGTCCCAATTGAAGAACCACACAATAATTTTTTCGAAGACGCTATAAGCTTAGGTTTGCAAAGTAATGCGAATGGTGAAATATTTAAGTTTTATAAGGAACCCAAATATAGTTGCCTTAGTATTTATATATTGCTGTTAAAGTTTGTGGAAAGCAACGGAAAAGAATGCAAAGAATTTATTCAGTTTTGTCAGCAACAAATGAATGAAGATCTTTGCCATGAAGCAGCTAGAAGCACATTAACTCAGGCTGAAGATACTTTGTGGCATCGTTTACGATTTGGAAGAATTACAGCTTCCAAACTATACACCGCTGCACACTGCCAGACTGAAGGTGGCACTTTTGTTCAACAAGTGATTGGTGCTGCAAAAATAAGGGAAACCAAAGCAATGGAAAGAGGAAGAAAACTCGAAAAAGAAGTTTTGTGTTGTCTGGAGAAAGCATTAAAATGTAAATTTGATTCTGTTGGTATTATGTTGTCACATGAGCATCCCATTTTTGGAGCATCACCTGATGCAGTTTTCAGTGATCATGTGGTGGAAGTGAAGTGCCCCTCAACTAGTAAAGCTGTTGGAAATTATTTAACCGTTGATGGCAAAATAACAGCCAGGTATAAAGCACAAGTGCAGCTGCAGATGCACATTTTAAGAAAAAAAAAACTGCATTTTTTCTGTAGCCGACCCAGGATTTGAGCAAAATAAAAAATTAACAAATATCTCATTAAAGTATGATAAATATTATATACAACAGATTATGTTGGATGCAGCAACATTTTGGGAAAAATATGTATTTCCTGTATTATTGCAGTCTGCTATTAAATAACAATACTCGAAATTGTATGTTTATTTATAGGTATTACGTTCTAAATAAAAAAACCTGAATCCTTCAATTTTATATACTTATTAAAATACAACTATTATATTCTTACACTGCAACATGTATAATATATCTACCTAATTAACCTAACAATATTTTATTTTATTAAAGCAGATTGCATATTTACAAGACCACATGCAATAACAATCATGTGATCTGTGTACCGTATAATACTGCTCTTGATACAAGAATGTGGTTTGAGTATTTTGAACTCCCTCAATCGGCGTATTACCCTCTCAACATGTATTCTTAGGCTAGCTATCCGTTTGGTTGCTAGCACATCGGCTTTAGAACTTTTTTTATCCTTTTCTACAGTAGGAGGTCGTATCAATGAACATTTTCTTTCTATTAATAAATGCTCAATATGTTTAAATCCTCGGTCTGCCATAACAGCAGCTCCGGGTGGAAGTTTTTCAAGAAAACCACTTTCTTCAACTATTATGGTATCAGATGCTCTTCCCCCGAAGCCAATGGATATGAAATTTATTATACCATTTGGAGTGCACGATATTAAATACTTTAATGTATTTGCCTTTTTGTATTCTGACCAAGTAAGGCTTTGATGAATTGGATCATTTGGTTTTTCAATTTCTATTTCTAAGCAGTCAATAATCGACACAGTGTTGCTGTAATAAGCTGTAAATGCTATCGGCAGTAATTGCTTCAATTGTCGTTTGGAATACCATTTAATAAATTTTCTCAAGTTACCACTCAAAT